>SNQN01001266.1:56738-100717 GCA_008642245.1 Bassia scoparia
AATCTGAAGCCTCTAATGCACTTTGGAGAGCGATGGTTTGGGGAGCCCATACGCCAATGCGCCATGCTCTGAATTAAAAAAGGGAGGTACACTTTCACTACTTCAAGCTTGAGTATGATGGTTGAGACCAATTATATTTATACTGACATGAAAACCGTTTGACTACTTTAAATATGAAAGTAGGAAGACATTATTAAAATATCCGGCCAGCGGCCACTATACTGGTTATGGAGGCTGAGTATGTAATGATGGGGTGGGTGGATGAAATTGGCGAGGACGTAGCTCAGTCCTTATTGGGACTCAAATCTGTCGATGATACATATTAGGTTCGTGCAGCCGGAAAATGAACATGACATAGAACTTCTTTCTTACATGACAGTAATAATATAAAAGAAATTAAACTAATTAACCCATGCACGTATATAAGCAATAGAAGAATTATGAATGAGTGAACTAGTTGCATCATCGAGAATTTGTTTTATCCTCGGCAGAGTACTTACCTTCTCTTCAGGAAGTCATGAAGCAGTAACTAGGCAACGACTAGATGCCAATACACAACCACAAACTCTTGAAGCTGAATTCTTACTAGAACCGAGAACATGCGACGCTCATCTCGGTGATGGTAATTCCACATTAGCAACTGCTTACTGCTTAACACCCGTCAATCTTCTCTCTTAGCGCCTTGTTCTCAACGTACGACGATCCACTTCCAGGTTGCAGGTTTTAGTCTGTCAGGTATTGGCTGTCCTCGAAGTAATGCTCCGCAGGGGGCGCTTCTGCTTCATCACAGAAGCCGGTTTCCGCGCACTTCGCCCGCACTCCACCAGGTCGGTTTCAAGGGCAGCACGCCCTGTGGGAACCCATCTCTTTCAGCAAGTCTAGGGACTGCTTTCGGGCACTTTCCTCCGCTCCGCCCCGTACACGATCTCGCCGCCGGTCGCTTCGTCTTTCACCTGTAGGGTGCTGCTACCTATTCGTCGGAGTCCGCGGGCGCTTTGCTCATTAGTTTTGTTTCGTAGTTTCTTTTTTGTGGGCTTCATTTTTAGGCTATCCTTAAGCCTTGATTATTTGGTAGCTGTGTTTGTATATTGGTGTGTGTTATTTGAGGGAAGTAGTAATTGGGGGTATTCTATCTAATGCACGAAGACTATGAGAAAATAGAGTCGTACCTAGTTAGTTAGTTAGTTGGGTTGGTGGCTGTGTAGGAGGTTGAACTAATTGACATGTCAATTAAACAAAGTTGTTCACCTAAATCTCGATTAATTGCAGCCTATATTAACAACAAGTAGAGCTTATACGTCGCTACACTGACTACATTGCTATGATTAGTCATTCTACGGTCACTGCTACTACTGCCACGTATCCTAACGTGGGGAAAATGAACCTATGGTGCTAGGTTGAGACGACACACTCTAAGCTTAAGGGTATCTAGTTTGGATGTTTTTTTGGGTACTGTTCCACTTTTTGACGATTCGGAGAGTTTCAACATCGTCTTTGACGATTTGCACTAATCTATACGTTGGGAGGTTACTGTAGTAACTGTCGATGGACAACATCCTCTCAATTAGAATTTTTTCCCATTTCCAAAATAAAGTAGATTTTTTCCATTCTTTAATTTTTCTCCATTCTATTATTAACGAGAGTTTTTAGTGTGAGAGTGAACTCATGCATTAATCTCCCACTTGATTCGTCCTGTGCAATATTTTTTTTGTTTTCGGATTTGTGTAATGTATACAATGTCACAATGAAATGTGTTTATAATTAATTTTTATTTTAATTATTTTGTGGCGAAATGAACCACTTACTAAAAAAGGTATCGGAAAAACATCAATTGCGCGCGTTAGTTGAATTAGATTCAAAACATTATGTTATCTTATGTGGTATTACATTACATTTGAGTTTTGCTTCTTTATTTATATCGTTATAGAGTACAACGAGTGGAACCGGCTGTCAGCGAGATTCTTTTATCTCTAGTAATATTGGGGGCAGTGGGGGCGGGGGATAAATCAGCCATTATTTGTTGGGGGAGGGAGTTTACGATGATCCTCATAGGTCTAGTTGAGTCCGAGAAAAAGTGGACGCTTTTACTTAAGAGCAAACAACCAACATTACTCTTCAACACTCTGAGAATTTACCAGACACAAAATTTTTGATATCGTCAGAGAACAATAAAATAGGTTATATTATGATAAGTATTAAGTAATCAAAAATCTTGTAGGTTTAAAAACATTTTGTTATACATGCATAAAGAAATGTAATCATATTCTTCGAAATAGAGCTGCATAAACTTGACTGAATCTATCTACAAGTAAATTATCATTTTTGAAACGTGGCTAAGCAACGCGCCTTCTCTAGGTGTCTCTATGTACTTTCCATTGGTTGTACAATAACAAGTCTATGGTAGTAATTACAATATCTGTTATGGTACCTAAATTCATCGCATATGGTTTTATAATATCTAATATAGCATTAAACATGTCAATATATATAAGCAATATGATCTTAAACAATGACAGAATTGTGATATAAAGCTAAAAAAAAATTAAAAACAAATTCAGAAGAATAAAAAGGGCGGCTTCGTGAATAATAAAATTAGAGGAAGTTGCTCGTTATTGGTGGGTTTACCTTGGTACTAACATGGTGTGTAGTAATGCAGAATTGTGATGCAGCGTATATAGGTTATGGTCATATTCAGAAAGGAGGTAAAGATGGGAATGTCGGAGGAACTGACGCGATGTTCCGACAATCTGAATCCTGCAAATCCATGGAAAAGCGGATGTGAAGAAAAAAACATGCTGGAAAGTCACCTGATACCCTGCCCTGGAACTGCAGTTCCTTAGACGTTTATATATAATGTTATTCCTATCAATCATGTGCCACGTATTATACTTCTTGTACTTCGTATATGTATAATATTAGTGTTGTTAATAATGCTTTGGTATTTGTTATTAGAATGAGATCATTTTTTCCTTCAAGTTAGACTCATCAAATAAACAATAGGGTTTCCTATGAATATACATGTACTTTTGCGTTTCTAATAAAATAACCTAAATTTTTTTTGTTTAATGGTTTAAATTTAGCCAACACAGCTACACAACATGAAATTCCCAACGATTACGACCGGTCTGAAACAACCCAAAAACGGTCGGTAAAAACGCGGAAACGATCGGAAAAAGGTTTACGGACCGTCAACGGTCGGCAATCGATGGTGCGGTAATGGGTTTTACCGACCCGCTCACGGCGGAAAACAATTACGACCGCAACTTACCGACGTTTCACAATATAGCAGAGGTTGTTTTGCGTCCGTCAACAACGGACGGAAGATTTGCGTCGTCAACAACGGATCGAAGATTTCATCCGTCTATACTGGACGTAATTACGACCGCTGGACGGTCGGTACCAATCTAAATCACCGACCGTTGAACGGTCGGTAAAGAGCGATTTCCCAGCAAAAAAAAAATTGAAAAATGGGGTTACCAGACCGCCTGGACCGGTCGGTAAAAGTCAAAAATAATTATGTTTGACCGTTAACTCCCGACGTTCTAGGCGGTCGGTAAATGGTTAATTTTAATTTAAAATATAAATTATCGACCGTTTAAAGAGCTCGCTGAGCTAAAATGGGGGCTTGTAAAGAGATGTGAAGCAGCAAAATAAATTGGAACCAGGCGTCCATAGCTTTGGCTCCAACTTTTAAGTTCAACAAAATTGTGTCAGAAGTCAGAACATACAGGAATCACGCTTCACACATTACAAAAAAAAATTTATTGAATAAATACTAAAATTAAAAATAATTGAAACCCAAAATTGAAAAAGGAAAATTTAACAAAAAAAAATTTAAAAACCTAGATCTAAACAATCTGAAAAAGTAAACCTATACAAAATATAGAGAGAATTAGAGCCTATCTTACTCAAGAGGCGATGAAACAACGATGGAGGGGCTAGGGCATCGACGAGAGAGTGATGAAATGAAGAGAGAGAAAAAGGGTGAAATGAAGAGAGAAGGTGAGAAGAGAGCGAGATGTCTGAAAATGAGAAAAAATGAAATGAAGAGAGAAGGTGAGTAGAGGAGTGAGTTACTAAAAGCGTGCCATATGACATATGGCGACCACATGGTCGACTTTTAATTTTTTTTTTAAAAATATATTTAACCGTGGCCGTCTAACGGTCGGTAATGCCACGTAGGCGCGTCGGTAATTTTGTTTTCAAGTCCAATAAAATTTGACCATATTACCGACCGTTAAACGTCGGTGAAAATGATAAACAGACATACATTTCCGTCCATATAATAAACGGTCGGAAATTTATTAAAACGGTCGGTAAAATTGACGTCTAAGTAAAAACGGTCCGGTAATATGAACATTTTCCGACCGTTTTTTTAACGGTCCGGTAAAATCCGTCGTTAATAACGCGGATTCTTTGTTGTGAACGTTAATGTAATATTTTTTTTTAAAAAAAAAAACCAACTCCCCTCTCCCCGCAACCCACCCCACACAGCTGGACCACACGACAACCGCCTCAGCCAACCACCATACCTCGCAAACACCGCGCCATCATCCCACCCAGCAAGCCACTTCGAACACCATGGACCCACTCGAACAAGATCGAAGGACATCGAAGAAACATGAATCCTATAAATTCGAATTCGGAATTTGGAACCCTAGAATTCGAATCCGAGTCCAATTTCGATGAAAAATTGCTTGTGGTTGGTGCGAATAAGAGTCCAATTCGAATCTCGAATCCTGCACAAATTGGTTTTGGTTGACATTTGGAGAAATTTCTCTTGGCCGGGACGGCAATGGGTGGGTGTTCGAATTGGCAGAATTCTGAACGAATTCAAACAAAAATTAGGGTTCATATTTGATTGAGATTTGAATGGAATCAATTGGGATCGATTGGGGTTTGATTAGCAAATCAATAATTGAATTCGATTGGGGTTTGCTTTTTGGTGGTGATGCAAATTGGTTGTGTGGTGGTGGTGCGGCTAGGCGGTGGTGGTTGATGTGGTGGTGGTGACTGCGTGGGTGGTTGGTTTGTGGTGGGTGCGACTAGGGATGCAAGTGAGGCGGGGCGGGGCGGATATTGCAATCCTATCCCATCACTTAATGGAATCCATCCCTGTCGGGCGGGTATTTTGTCTTTATCCCCATCTCCGCACCCGCGAGGACATATATCAGGCAATATCCTCGCCCATGACCTAGGTGGCGATCTCCATACCCACCTCATCCGTATTTCCACCCCGCTACCCTGCCAACATTCCACCTAAGACCCACGTGAAATCTCCACAAGGCAAAAAACAGGACAATTGGTAAACTTAAAACAGCCCAAAATAATACAAACAATTCAAAGGCCCAACTCTTAAAATACAGTAGTTTTAGTAGCCACAGCATCATATCCCAAGTAGCACATAGGCCATGGATAGACAGTACAGTGCAATGCAAATAAACAAACAAACAAAAAAATTACAAGTTATTTCATTTCCTGAAATGTGAGTCACGTATTCACACATCAAATAGCAAGCCCAAGATATGATACAAGGCAATAGCCATATTGTTATAACATGAAATGTTATTTGCAAATCATTATTCATTCCTTTTACTTTATACAAATTTTTAATTATTAAGCCAAAAAAAATAATGAATTCATTATTAGTTTTGAAAATGCGGGGCGGGGCGGGGATTGGGCGGAGGTAGCCAAAAAACCATCCCCATATCCCATCCGCGATGGGTACAATTTTCATCCCATCCCCGCCCCATCCCCGTAAAGTTGGACCCATCTCCGCCGCGTTGGGGCGAGGATGGGGAAGTCTCTCCTACTTGCCCCGCCACCCTTGCATCCTAGGGTGCGACTGCATGGGTGGTTGGTTTTGTGGTGGTGGTAGTTGGGGCGGTGCGGTGGGTGGCTGTTTGGGTGGTGGTGGGGGCTGGGCATGGGTGGGTGGTCGGAAGTGGGGTAGAGGCGGGTTGGTGTTTTTTAAATTTTTCCTGTTTTAATTTTTTATTTTTATTTTTAATTTTTATAATCAAACTAGCATGGTTAAGTTAAATTAAATATTAGATTACCTTGTGGAAATATTACTAACAGTTCCGGGTGTAATGGTGTAGAACAAAAAGTAATGGATTTATTTTGTAGTAAAACGCAAAAGTACAGGTGTATTTCATAGAAACCATAATAATATACAATTGGTTGTCTCAATAATTAGTTATTAGCTTGAATTCTTTAAATAAGTAATTATCGAGTTTTATTATATCGTCTTGTTAGTTTTTATCGAAGCGCGATTTATTTACTTGATTCTCGATACTAGAAGTTCAACTTGTTTGCACACTGATTCCTTTTTATTACATGTGTACGTATTTATTTTTATAAGTTAGAAAAAATTTGAAGATTTCCGAGAAGAACCGCTCCCTCTATTTTTTTTAAACTACAAGTAGATGTTCTTTTGTTTTTAACACTTTCAAATCAATATAGTTCTCTAATTTTTTACTTCTTTTAATAAATTATAATGAAGTTACTTTGTAAATATATAAAATAAGACGGATTAAACAAGATTGTACTGACTAATTTTTTCTCATGTATATAACTAGATTAATTCCCGGTGCGATGCACGATTTTTATAAATTTATTTGTAAACTGGTTCATACACTAATTTAGATGTATTGTTTTTTGCAACTCAATTGGATAATGCAATTTAAAAACAATTGTATAGATACAAATAATGATGTAATTCATCATATGAATTTTCTTATAATTATACACCAATGACACAAAAAAAATTTGTAATTTTTTTTTTGTTATTCAGTAAAAAAAATGTAATTTTACAAAATAGTTGAAGAATATAAATATATTAATTTCTATTCTCAATAAGAAATTGAAAGAGTGATTAAGAGTTATGTATGAAATAGTTAAGATCAGCTTAAATTTTCAAAGCACATTTATTAATTTATATTTAATTATTTTATTTTATTTAAAATGCCTATTTGTTAAGTTGAGTTAGGAGGGAAATTTGGGCGGGAAAACTTAGAAGGTGGGGATTGCTTTAGTATTAATATATAGATAGATAGATAGATATTGTTGGTTTCTTATACTGAGGTTTTATGTGTTTCTATGCATGAGCCCAAAAAAAATCACATTTGGCTTTTTTTTTCTCAGTGTGCATGGTAAAAGTCAATAAGTAATCAAAGTCAGTGAACATTTGGTAAAAACAGTTGGCAGTGTCGTAAATGATGCATTTGCCGATTTACGTTCTTCCTACACATATTCCATGAACATTTTAGAATGGGTTTTCTACAATTTTTAATTTTTTTGACCAAATGTTTTTTTTTTAAAAAAAAATAATAATTATGCATTTTTTAGGTGTTTATGAATAGCCACAAGGACGAGAAAAAATCAATTTTCAAATCGATTGGAACAAAAAAAAATTTAATTACATGAGCTATCTCTCATTTCCGTATAGTGAGAAGGTGGAACTCGCAGTCACAAGTCTCAACCGGTACCCTGGGCCAATTATTGGGGCCTCACTGACCACGAGTCAGTTTTCGTTTGAAAGTCGGCAAATTATTAGGTAAATTCCCCTTACCTAGCAAAATATAACCCCCCTCCTCCCTAGCTTATTGCACACATGATTTATTTCCCCTCCCCTATTAATCTTCACGCATGATTTTCTAAAAATAAAAAATCATTATTCATTAAATAAAATTAGATAGATATAAATATTTGACAACTAATAAAAGCAATGGAAAAAAAGGCACGTGTATACTGGGGTTGTATCTTGCACAAGTAGGGGCGTTTGTATAATATATGCTTTGAAAGTGTGGGCTTTAATTATAAAAATTGGATGCAACGCAAGCTTCAAATCAAGTTTTCTTTTCGATGGTACATTCTGGGGGTGCTTATCGACGCGAACTAATCACGTTTGGGGGTTGCTCAACTACGTGTCGTAATTTCGAGCCGGTCGATCACGAACTGCTCGTTCAATATTTTAGCCTCTTAAAAAGTCTACATTTTTTTTTTCAAATAATTGTTGGCTACTTTTTCAATTTTTGCCTAAAGTTTTTTTTTATAGTATATTAATCTTGTGTTTTATATTAACTGTCATGAAAATTTTGTTTTCAAAAAATATATATGTAAAAAATTTTGATTTTTTATAAATTAATCGAGTTTCAAGTTTATTCGAGCGAATACAAGCAACTCGAGTTGAAGTTACCGAGCGTCGAGCAAGATCCGCGATGCATAGCTGAGACTGGTCGGATACGCCTCAGCTTACTACAGATGACTAATAAGCTAGCGTAGCCATAATGCAAATATATGAATGAGTCAGCTTAACCACTAGAATGTATCACAACAGTCAGTCAGGTCACAGAGGGTTCAATCTGGTCGCTGTTTGTAATCCTGTCGTGTGGCGAGCTAGCATTGACAACGGTATGGTCAATGGAACCTTGCTGGCATTTTCCAACGGTCCGAGCAAGTCATCTAACTCCTCCGTGAATGATTGTTTGTATACAAGATAAAATTTTTATACTCTAACAATATACTCTTTGTTGCAAACTATTATTAACGGAGAAGCAGTACAAGTTGAATGTTGTAATTCGTGTGCCCATCAACCAATGCTTGCTAGATATACGAGTGGAAATTCCAAAATATTATAACCATTATGTGATGGTGTAATGTTTGTATATGCATTGTGGTGTGCTTAAGAAAACATATCGTCGTATCAAATTATTATTAGACGCTCTAGGTAAGGTGTGCAGCTTGCAACAGAACATAAAGTTGTAAAGGGTTTGTGAGAATATTCGTATTGTCTTCAATTAAAATGACAACATGAATTTATTATTTATGAGAGGTACAAAATTATTCATTACTTCGTATTAGATTCTTTATTACTGAAGTATTCTGAAGTACTTAACTACTCTAACGGTCTATGAAATAAGATGTTAGTATGACGAACTGACGATGATATGGGAGAAATAGTTTGTTGAAATGTGGGTGCTGGGTGGGTCCAATGAGTCAAGCATGTTTGAAACTCGGCTCGACATTTTCCACGAGGCGAGCCACTGAGCTTCAGTTATGTGTGACTGAACGTATCGAGCGCTCTATAGGCGCGCGACTTTGAGCCACTAGGTTTGTGCGCCTTCGGGCGATCTGTGAAACCGCAGCAGCTCATGAAATATGTTTGTTATCTTTTTATTTAGCTATAACAAAATCAGATTGATATATGATAAGTCATAAAAAACAATCATAACCTATCAACTAATATAGTTAGAACGTCGTTATATTGCCTATCAGGTTGTGGACTCGAACTCCAGATAAAGTTTACAGTACTTTAAACTGATTTTGAAGGCTCGAAAAACTCGAAACTCAACTCGAGCTCGAAATATTGTCACGAGGTGATTCAAAATAGTCTCAAATCTCGGTTCGACTATGTTGCCGACCACTTTTCCTTAGTTAGCTCCATAATTAAATGGCAGACAAATAACTGATTTTGGGAATTGGGGAACAATAAAGAATCCTCAAAAGTATGGGTAACAAGAAAAATGGAGGCCAAGATAAGCGGCCCAAGTTCGTGAGAATATTAGTTAGCAAAAGCGAGACAGGAAAGCCAGTTGCACAAAGGCAACGTTGTATGCTTAGGAAGACCATAAGTCTTCGAATTTCAAAGTCAAACATGGGCCGGCCTACTCACCGGGGCCCACTTGGTCCACTTATCCATCCCTCATCATGAGCTTTCCCAATCAAAAGAAATCGCGCGCTACAGATTTTACGTTTGTTCGATAACGAAACAAAAATAATAAATAAAGGAAAAAGAATGATGATGATGAAAAAGGAAAGATGAAATAAAGAAAGAAGGCCAAAGTTGATCGAATGATCCACTTGTGGCGTTTGGAACTGCGCATGATAAAAGTGGAGTGTGTTGTGAAAGTGGAAAAATTCCCCAATATTGCGCTATTTTGCCGGCACTTTCCTTCAATTTGCTACGAGCCTACTCATCTCATTTTCGTCGCTTTTTGTCTAAATTCACGTTCCTATTTTCGTTTGTTTGGAAATCTAAATTGTTTCTGGCTCAATGCAGCGAAATGTACGAGTGTGGTGAGAAGGAATTGAAAGTGAAACCGTGATTGATGATGATGAACTGTTGGAAGTTGGTTGCTATTCATTAGAACTTGATCTTAATTATGATTGACAAATTAAATTGAGATTGGTGCATTAAACTCTACTCAGTTTTATAAAATTTGGGTCAACCACTTTATTTTTTTGAGTCGTTTAACAAAAATTTTTTATCATCTTTGTTGCCTACCGAATTTGGTGTTGAGGGAGCTCTAAGGGTGGAAAGAGAATTGATTCGAGATCTTTTTGAATGGAGAGAAGTTTTGACTACTTGAGTCTATCCTTCACTTTATTCACTTCAGTTAATTTTAATATATTGTTATCAATTCGCTTCATCTTGTTTTTTCACATTAATGTAAATATGTTTTTGTCTCTTACCAAAATACTACATCCGTTACAAAAGAGTAATGAGAAATACAAAAGAAGATACAAAGACTGTAAGGACTTGTTTATTTCAACTTATTTTTAATTTAGTTCAGTTCAAAGCATTCTACGAAGCAGTTTCATTTAATTCATACTTCAATTAATATATCGATTTAGTTCAACGTAATTAAATTAATTTCAATGTTAAGTGTTTTTCAGTTAATGTAAGCAAGAACATGAGTATATTGAGCATTTTTGCTCAAAAAAATTTCCCTCGACTGACTACTATAAACAATTAAACAAATAGAAAAGTTTAATAATGTTATGCCATTCAGAAATATATAATTCACACAGTACGCCACAATTAAAGTTAAGAAAGGGTGGTAGTATAAATTTAAAAAAGACATTCAATTGGTAGTGAAGAGCTATAAATGGTATACAAATTAAACATTTTAAATCTCATAACAATAACACATTTTTAGCGGGAAAATCTATAAGGATAAGGTGCAAAAATTTGCAAGGATAAATACTTTTTCGTGATAATTTGTTTTAATGAATAAAACAAATTGAAAAGTAAATGTAGTGGAATGGCAGACAATTGTATATGCCAATGAAAAAATAATTCAGATTGTAGAATTCATCTTTCGATCCCATGAGATTTTGGCATCAATTTTCATTATTGTCCTTACTGAGTTTTGAGTGTCTAAACACTAAAAAAAAGTGTGATTGTATTTAACCCTTCACCTGTTTTTGATTTAGTTGTAACATTTGTAATGCGCACGAACCTCTAGACAAATTTGGGAAGAAAAAGATACGGAGTAATAAAAAGAAAAAAAATAAGGGGCCAATGTGAGATGAAAGGGATAGATATAGTCTTCACTCATAAAGGGAGTGTAACAAGTAAATTGACATATTTTAAATAAAAAAAGTATCGAGTAACGCTAGAGGAGGAGGTAATACAATTGATTTTACAGCACATGGTTTTTGATAAACAATTCGAGACTGAACATAGATGACATCTATTACTTTCTCCGTTTCAAATTATCGGGCTACACTTCTATTTAAGGATGTTTCACATTATTGCAACATTTTATGGGGGTAAAACACTCTCTCTATTCTTCTCCTCCCACATCGGTCCCCTTCTTTCTTTCTCTCTATCTATCTCTTTCCTTCCAAATTTTACCTAGGAGTCCGTGATTTAGAGTGTAGCAAGTATTCTGAACGAAGGAGTAGGAAAATATAATCATGTGTGATATATTTTCATGATAAGATAGAATATAATATAGATAATTTATACTTTTTTTTATGTATTGAATATATTTTATTTTAGGATAGAGTTAGTTGGATGATTAGCTATAGACCACGATTGACACGCGATTTATATTGTAACCTTGTAAATAGTTAAAGTTATTTATTACAAGGAATAGGTGGAGAATTTGCGGAGAATTTAACAGTTTTGGATTGCATGTAAAGAAGTAATTTTGATTTTAGATTGCTTATTGCTTAATATTGCTTTCAGTAGTATCAAAAATCGAGCATTGTTTGGACAAACGATCCATGACTTACTCTATGAGCAAAGACAATTGACAAAAATATATTGGCATGAAACTAGCAATTGCATTTGGAGGAGGGAATATATAAAAGAGAGAGGGGGGAGTAAAGACAAAGAGGAGAAAGTAACATCAACTGAAAAATTAAAGAGAGAGAAGGAAAAAAGCGAGGAGAGAGAAACTGAGCAAAGGTAGTTTTGGGGTGACTTTGGAAGAAACAAACAGGAAGAACAAGAAGGTGGTTATGGTTACTCAACTCCACATGCCAACACCTACTAATTGACCAAATTACCCCTCTCATGCTCCCCCATCCCATCCCTACTCACCACCTTTTCCGGCGGCGGGCGGTGGCGGCGCACCCTGACGTCAATGGCTCACCCGCCTGGGCCCCACCTCACCTATCATCACCTCCCAAACTGCTAATTACTAGATTATCCACTGTTTTAAGGCCGTAATTAGAAGTGATTAAGATATGGTTACTGAGGCAAGAAACACTTGCTGAGATCTCTCCGGCGAAGCCACACTTCTACGCCATCATCTTCCGCGTCATCCTCCACGGTCATCTTCGCCGCGTCGTCTTCTTGGATTCATCTGAGATCCGTGCTTTTTGTCGTTACTACATTCTTCTTCTTCAACCTCTTCGCCAGTTTTCCACTGATCGGTGAGTTTTGCTTTACTGATTTGAGATCGAGATCTGTTTGGTTTGAATTAATGCTTCATTTCATTGATGATTAATCCAATTGAGCTCAAAAACTCGAAACTTTAAGTGGGTGTTTGTTGCTAATTCGTTGTTTAGTGTTGTAATTGAAATGAATTGTAGATTATGCAAGTGGGATTATTTTTTTCCTTTTTTGAAATTGATGATTTACCTAGTATTATGAGTTTATAGTCCATAGATTTGATTTTGGTGGTTGACGCTTTTTTTCTGGATGAGATTATTTACTATAGACTCATTCAAAGATCTTCAAGTATACTCCTTTTTTTGTTTATTTATCTTCTGAGTTATCGTTTGAGTGATTGATTTAATATTGTTTAATTAATTATTTCCGTGAGGAAGTTTCATTTGAAGGTCAAATCTTAATTGACAACGAAATTATCCAATTTAACGTATTTACAAGCTTTGAGTAGCATGTGAATGGTAGCTGGAGCATATATATTCCGATGGCAGCGTCGGTGCGAACAATTCACCTGAATCATCAGATGAGCTTAATAATATTTTTGGTCCGAATTGGTATTAAGCCTCACATTGAATTCTTGATGCCCTTTGGATGTGAGTATAAGTAGTGTATAACCAATTAATTAGTATGTTGAGTTGCAATTTGCAAGTCATCCTCCTTAAGGGGAGATTTTGATGAATTTCAGTGATTGTTTCTTCTATAATTGTGTGTTGAAGCTTGAATTGATAGTGATTTGTGTTTCACCTTTAATGAAGATGTAATACTATTTTCTGCCTTTTTATTGGCAGGAGTACTCTTAAATCTCCCTGGTCAAGGCGAAGGAGAAACGTGCCCTTCTACCTAAAATGGGAGCGTCTGTTTGGACCCGATGGTAAACTGTCCAATGGCGGAGTTAAGTTTCTAAAGAAAGTGAGAAGCGGGGAAGTTGTTGCGAAATTTGCTATTGAATTTTAGTGCTACATGACATGCGGCATCTTATTAGATTTGCACTTTGAAGTTTTTTGTTGAGAGTCAGAATTCTAATGTTTCATAACTTGCTGCAGGGTGTAGATCCGAGTATCAGAGTAGAGGTTTGGCCATTTCTTCTTGGAGTGTAAGTACAAACATATGACAAGTATATTCTTTTAGAAGTTTTGCCTTTCGATTTCAACCCGGACTCTTTGTCTATATCTGATTTGATTAGATGACTAATTAAGTGATTTTCACTAATGTCCCTACAAGGAGAGGAAAAGAAAAAGCTATGTCAATTTTCATGTTAATGATGTTTCCACCCAGCACTTTACTGTGTCTCCAAGCAACTACCATTCAGTGATCTCATTATTATTGTTACTTGTTTGTTTCTTACATGTATAAAATAATAGAATGTTATGATATTTTTATTGTCTCAACATGTGAGTTAGGTGGTTAATAAGCTCGCTAATTCTGACCATAAATTGCTCAAAATATGTTAGTGTATTGCTGTTGCTAAGTTTATGTCAAGCAACAATTCTGTAAAATAACTACTTTGTAAGATATAGTTTTAATGTGGCCCTATTAGTTTTAGCAAAGATAAAATAGCCAACATTGGGTAAGTTTAATGTGGTTTATTGTTTTGAAACAAAAGGAAATGATATAAATCGTTTTTGTAATGACAGTGTTCTTCACTTCCAAATGGTGCTTTTGGACAAAAATTAGTTTTAGTTTTAGAAATCACCCAGTTGTGCAGAGGAGTCTTAGATATGGCAACCTTAGTGTGCTTTGTTGCAGTAATTGCAAAGAGGACATTCACCTTAAATACAAATTCCATCTATGCTTCATCTTTCTTTTCATGATTCATGATTCCATTGTGTTGACACTTTGACAGAGTAATTTGATTTTTCTTGTTTTTAAGTGCTTGTAGAGTATTTGGTGTTTTGCAAGAGCTTTTCYAACTTTTAACTCTTATCACTCTATTATCATGAAGGATATTGATATTTATATGTTCATTTTTGAGCAGTTATGACCTAGACAGCACCAAGGAAGAAAGAGACTTAGCTAGAACCCAGAAAAGGTACTTCAGCAATCCTTGGTGATGAAATTTTTATTTGCTTATCACAATGCTCATTGCTAATTTTCTTTATTATCTCTTATCAGAAAAGAATATGAAAACTTGCGTAGACGATGTTGCCGACTTCTTAAACGCAATGCTGTAAGCTTCAAGCCAACTGACACAACTGAAAATGGCAATGGTGGTAGCGGAAGTTTTTTCATTCAAGTTTCAGATACTCTCGAATCAGATGACATAAGCAGTTCAAGAACTTCTAATGACGGGGATAATCCATCAGATTCTGATGGGCCTATTTGGGATCCTGAGATTTTACCCTCTGCCTCTTCATTTGAAGAAGGTGAGAAGATTGGGCTGATCTGTGAAGATGTTTCTGGTGCCAGTTCAGAATTATCRGATTCAGACTCATCTGAAGAAGGTGAAAGTGTACCTTTTCATAGCACTGTGGAATTAGAAGGAAAGGAGCTCGATGAAAGTAAAATTTCATCTCCTTCAAAAGTGGAGAATGGGACAAACTRMTGCTCTTCTGAAGATTTTGCTACATGGCAGAGAATTATTCGTGTCGATGCTCTTAGAGCAAATCCTGATTGGATTGTATACAGCCCCTCCCAGGCTGCAGTATCAGAAGCCAAGGCAAAGCAGCAAGCAGAGAAAGTTGGTTTGAAGGAATATGATCACTTGGAACCATGCATGATATACCATGCTACTCGCCTTGTTTCTATACTTGAAGCTTATGCCCTGTATGATCCTGAGACTGGCTACTGCCAGGGGATGAGTGATCTTCTTTCTCCAATAATATCAGTCATTGAGGAGGACCACGAGGCCTTCTGGTGCTTTGTTGGTTTCATGAAGAAAGCAAGGCATAATTTCCGGCTTGACGAGGTGGGGATCCGAAGGCAGCTGGGTCTTATATCCAAGATTATCAAGTGCAAAGACTCCCATCTTTATAGGCATCTAGAGAAACTTCAAGCAGAAGATTGTTTCTTTGTGTACAGAATGGTGGTGGTCCTCTTCAGGAGAGAGTTGACTTTTGAGCAGACACTTTGCCTCTGGGAGGTCATGTGGGCTGATCAGACGGCAATTAGGGCTGGGATCAGCAAGTCYGAATGGGGGAAAATGCGCCTAAGAGCTCCTCCTACTGAAGATCTACTTCTTTATGCTATAGCGGCTTGTGTCCTGCAGAGAAGGAAACTAATACTAGAGAAATACAACAGCATGGATGAAATCATAAGAGAATGTAATAATATGGCTGGGAATCTTGATGTCTGGAAGCTTTTGGATGATGCTCACGACTTGGTGGTAACATTGCATGACAAGATATAATTACACCCCAATTTTGTGTTGGGGACACTGTTTTTGGTTCTTTTTTCCTTTTTTATTCCTGATTTGTTTGTTGTATTTTGGTTTGGGGAGGATGATATCCCCTTGACCAATCTTGGATTATGATGTATCCATTAGATGTTGCTTTTTAAAAGAAAAGCACTTGATACCTGATCCATCTCTGATCTCTGTATGCTCCTCAATTATGGAAATTATGTACTATTGCCCGCGCTCAAAATACCTTGAGCGATGGAGGCGGAATTCCAAAGTCTGTCAAATTTGTAGAGTTATGTAGCTCTCTCTACTCACACTGATCTATGATCTAGTACCTTGATATCAATGTGAATAATCTTTAGCCAATTTGAGTTGCTCTTCTTGTTTAATCTCTTAATATAATGCATGATGATGGTCTCAATATGGGCAGTGAGTCAGGTTCCNTGACAAGATATAATTACACCCCAATTTTGTGTTGGGGACACTGTTTTTGGTTCTTTTTTCCTTTTTTATTCCTGATTTGTTTGTTGTATTTTGGTTTGGGGAGGATGATATCCCCTTGACCAATCTTGGATTATGATGTATCCATTAGATGTTGCTTTTTAAAAGAAAAGCACTTGATACCTGATCCATCTCTGATCTCTGTATGCTCCTCAATTATGGAAATTATGTACTATTGCCCGCGCTCAAAATACCTTGAGCGATGGAGGCGGAATTCCAAAGTCTGTCAAATTTGTAGAGTTATGTAGCTCTCTCTACTCACACTGATCTATGATCTAGTACCTTGATATCAATGTGAATAATCTTTAGCCAATTTGAGTTGCTCTTCTTGTTTAATCTCTTAATATAATGCATGATGATGGTCTCAATATGGGCAGTGAGTCAGGTTCCAGGGTTGAAACAAACCTGTTTTGGAGTTCGTGGCACAACATGGCTTGCGAAACCCTCTAGGTTTAGCTACAATGGATTACAATTTTCTAATCTTGRGRCTTTTCTTGCCGTTGTTACTTAATACCACCCAAAATAATTTCATGCCAGTATGCCTCCTTGAATTACCTTTTACSACGGCTACTAAGTCACGACTCACGAGTAGTTCAAAAGCCGGTGATTGACTGTAGATCTTACGAGTAGCTTTGACGAATAGATTTTTTAATATAGAGGTTCGGTAATAGTCACACTTTCGAGGAAAAAAAATCACCTTAATTAGTAGAACTATCTAAAGTAGTATTATGGGAAGTTAGTTCCGATTTTAACAAACAAGCAATTCTTTTGTCAACTTGTCCATTACAGTCTAGTCCGGACAGATCTCATTCCACCTTCACCTGGTAAAAAAAAACGAACACATTCCATTTCTTTTAAAAGCGCAGAATTCACACCTTCCATGTCTCTCTCACATTCCAATTATCTCCCTCATCAGCGAACCCAATCAAATCTCGGAGCTCCGACAATGGCAACACCATCCGAGGAATCCGACCAACACAACCGATCAGATCCGACCCAAAACGGCGACATTCAYCAATCYAACGACGCCGTTGAAGCCACACTCGAGCCCGTCCCCTCCGACAGGGATCCCCGGCACGAGGTTCCCGAACCCGAGTCCCTCCCTTCCGAATCACACGACGATTCCTCCGGTCAACCCGAGTTGAAGGACGAAGGTTCTAGAACTTTCACCATGCGTGAATTGTTGACTGGATTGAAGACGGATCAAAGTCAATCCGAGAACAATACTCCTACTGCGCTTGATTCTGCGTCTCCTCCTAGGTTTTTATTTTCTGCTTCTTTCCTTCTTTCTTTCAATAAAGTGTTGATTTTGTTTGATTGTTATATAATTGAGGTTGAAATTATGATTTGCAATCTAGATTCTGATTTTTGTGATGCAATTAGTGACATTGTTTTTGTTTTTCTGGAATTTAGCTTGTTTTGCGCTTATATATTATAAAATTCTGATTTTGCATGTAGTGATGCTGTAGCTGATTTGCTGGAATAGAATTGGAAATTTGGTTCATAGTTTCATACTATTCTTCTGGAATTTCAAAWTTTATCTTATGTTCTTATGGTGCATATAGTGATGTTATAATTGATTTTCTGGGAAAAGTTTGGCAATTGTATATTGTTRGATGCTGAATGTAGATTTTTTTGTTTCAAAAAAAATCCCCTCAAGTTTTTTACTTTTTAATTTTGATGTTGCCGCTCGAAAAGGCTTTGCATCAGAATTATTTGCGAGTGTTCCAATTTGCTTTCTTTAGGTGCATCCCTAAATTATTGGTTTTAAAGATGCATAGTGAAAATGTACTTAATTTAGTGTGGAAATTACCTTCATGGTCTCCCCATCAATCCATTGTTATTTTCTTATTTACTATCGTATCCTGTCTTGAGATGTTTTTTTTATTTTTTTTTTTTATTTTTATCAGCAGTAGAACTGAAGACTCATTAATAACTAGATTTCAAAATACTAGGAAGCATCAGCTTTTGTGCTCAATCTTTGTTAGCATGTACTATCATTTGGTAGACCTGTGAAAATATGTTTTGTTTAGATGAATGTAGGAAGATTGTGCTTTTAATATGACCTCCTAGACTCCTAGGCTCTTAGTGTTGAAGATTTTCATTGTTTTGCCGTTCAACAGGCCTTACCGAGGTAAATAGGGGGAGTGGATTGTTTTCCATTACTTTGGGGACGAATGGGGGGGGGGTATGTGGTTTGCTTTGAATACCTTTCCAGGGACGCCAATGTTTTGTTTTCATTGGCAGAGTGTATTTGTGATATGAGTGTAATGAAGTAAAATAGGATTCCAGACTTCCAGTGCACGCTCTAATGCTCTATGCTAGTGATGGTTATGATTACCACAAATGTATAATGCAAGGGAAGGTTTTTTCTTTGTATTGGAGCGGGGGTGGGTGCGGACTGATTGCATGTGCATGGTGCCTAATGGCAATCAGGTGGTAAAGAAAAGGAAATTGTCACTAATTTTACACCCTCACCTTATCACTTCATGTGTTGGCTTGCAAGAGCGTGTTTTTTTTTTTTTTTTTTTTTTTTTTAAAAAAAACCTCATTGTGACACCAATGGACCAAGTGATTGTAACTAGCTTGACCTAGCTGTGCCACGGGAGATGATGTGTACTTGTATATAAAAACTAGTTGTCTTGAATTTGTGTGTGGTGTTGGGTGCTGGGATGACACACAATCCCAAGATCGATCGATCAATCAATCTCAGTCTTATTCCCATAAGTGGGGTCGGCTAAAAAGTGATTATTTCGAGAAGTCATCTACATAAATTTCCTCCTCCATTCCCTACGACCGAGAGCCTCATTCTCTTGCAATTCCAACTACTTTAATTTTTTAAACCCTTCCCCACCAACGCAATCCCAAGATAGTATGCCAAATTTTCATGGATATGTCACAATGTAGAGACTAATTATCAGTTGTTTCCACTCTTGAACAGAATCCACGTGTTTCTCGAARTTGTGTTCCCCTTCTCCTTAGGGTTTTGACTTGTAGACAGGTAGTTGTTGATCATTCTCCAAACGAAGCATTTTCATTTCTCCATCATCTTGCTTGTCCAGTGAAGTTTCCAGAATGAGGTTAACTGCTCCTCATTCATGTTTCCTCTCTGAGCTAGAAATAATTTATAGGCTGATTTGATTGTATACTTACCAATTACCATTAGACCTCTCTTTCCATTCGATGGTTCTTGGTTTTGGCTTGGTATGTGGGTCGCCATGAATCCCATGKTCATCCTAGCTGTCCTTTGATCAAATAATCTCCATGTCTTATTGGTATTCCAGTTGCCATTGTTGTCCATTAGTTGAGCCACCCATCTCGGATTCTTAATATCCCTACATTAGACTCTCCTTGAACGTGAACTCCTGATAGCCATAAGTGCTTAGTTATATCAACACTCTTCCCCTTGCCTAATCTGTGACTGAAACCCTCTTTAAATCTGAGGGCTTGCGTGAGAGTGACGAGACTGAATACAAGGCATAGCTTGTCAATGTAGAGGTTTTTTTGCCAGTTATAAGTAAAGTAGTTCCATACAATTAACACTGTTTCCCATTTCATCCTCCGTTGTGTCTTCAATCCCTTTCATCCTTTATAATGCATTATGTTATTCAAATAAAGCAATTAGCTTCAAAAGTACTTTGCGTGTGTTAGATCTAGAGAAATTGTTCTTTATGGTCATTCTAGGGTTGTAAATAAGGCAGTAAAGAATAAGAATAGATGGAATAAAGACTTCAAAAGTTTAATATAATTCATTCTTCTGGTTATTATATGAAATGTTAATTACGCCAGAACTGAAATTGTCGACTTTCCGTATTGCCAGTGAAGATAGTTCGTATCAGAACCATGCCACTATGGAACTTATCAATAGTGTAACTGGTGTTGACGAAGAAGGTCGATCACGGCAAAAGATTCTTACTTATGCTGCCAGGAGGTATGTTTTTTCTATAAAATGGGTAGTGCTAAAATTTTTGTGGCAGTATATGGAATTCGATTTTTCTCTCCTAATTCTCTATATTGTAGCAATGGAGTTCCGTCAAAAAAAAAAAGCAATGGAGTTTTCTTTGGAGTTGTAAAGTTGTGGGTTGAATTGAATCTGTCTTCATCCTGATGATATATTCTACTGATTGTTGTAGTAACCTTTCTTTGACCGCAATGCAGGTATGCTAGTGCGATAGAGAAAAATTCAGGAGATTATGATGCCCTTTACAACTGGGCTTTGGTGCTTCAGGTTTTCATTTGTTCCTTGAAAGACTTTGTCTTCTTATATAGTCTTTACTCTTTACAGCTGTGCTTCCTTGCTTATTTCAAGGCATTTCTAATAATGTCAGTAAATGAGTATGATTGGTCAGAGCTACATGAGTGGTTAAACAAATTTGTTGGTTTATTGTCCCCACCTTAAGGGAGCATTTGGTTCACAACTTAATATCGGGCTTGGTATTTGCAATGAAAGTRAGGTGGTATAAGTTTGTACTCCCTCCGTTACGTTTTACTTGAAACAATTGACATTATTTATTAGAGGTAAAATATTCAATTCTTTCAAGTAAAGCGTAACGGAGGGAGTAACTTAATTTTTGATACCATGTATTTGGTTTTACTTAGGAATCAATTTTTCTCTTTAATTTAAAGCTTGAAGGTTTGGTATGAGTCATACCCACCTCTCCCTCTTTTGGGTGTATGAGTTTTGGAAATTATTTTCTTAAATAAAAAAAACATTWGTTATGAGTTCTATTCATTCTAAATACATGCCCTATGTCATGAACGGACTTGGCTGCCATTTCTACAGTAGAATTTTAAGAGCTAAAAGTTTTAAGTAAAGGCTATAATTGAGTATAATGAAAGACTAATGATAGGATAATTGTTTGCTTAACCGAAAATACAAAGATGATAGGTTAATAGCTTTAGGCTATAACTCTCTAAACTAGTAATATGGGGTTATCACTCTTATCCGTCTCCTTAGTGACTTGAGGTCACAACTTTCCAYTCACTCAAAATACTCAATAATCAACATACCTATCTCTCTCTYCTTAACCCTATTTATAAGTAAAASTACCGCGAGAAACTTCTACCAATTTCCAGTACCTTCTAGTACCTAAAATATTGTAACATACCTAAACTACCCTTCTATTAATACTGATTCATTACCCCCTATACCTAAGTTGTGTGAACCAAACACCCCTTTGTGTATTCAATATTGTTTTCTAAAATAAACTCAAGGAGGAAAATTAAGTTATTCCAATCTGATTCTGCAAGTATATGGTCTCGCAAGTCAAGATTGGTATGCATTAAGGTGTGAATACTTTTCTGACGTGAGCACTTCCTGTCTTTTATGTGCATTTGTTTTTAGGAAAGTGCAGATAATGTTGATCCCGATTCTGCATCACCTTCCAAAGATGCACTGCTTGAGGAAGCTTGCAAAAAGTACGAGGAAGCTACTCGTTTGTGTCCAACCCTTCATGATGTATGTATGCACTATTGAGTGATCTTTAATTCTTTTGTGGTTGTTTATTTGGCATGTGAGGGCTCAATACCTGCTTTCCTTTATTGTTCTGCCTTTGGGATGGGGTTCTTGTTGAGGGGATTTCCCCCCCACTCCCACCCTCTGGATCTGAATGTGGGATGTGTTACACATCCTTTCATGTTTACTGTACAAGTAGAGGGTATTATATATGATAATTCTTTGAGAGAAGTGCTCTGTCATGTCATGTTGTATAATTGGTGGATATATTGTGCAGGCTTATTATAATTGGGCCATAGCTATCTCTGATCGAGCAAGAATGCGCGGTCGTACAAAGGAGGCTGAAGACTTGTGGAAGGAGGTACAGATATTTTCCTCTTCTATAATAACTTGCTCTGTCTTCTGCATATGTTATAATGTTAATGTCAACTATGCAGTTTGCATCTGTTGTTTTTTTCTACTATTTGTTTGGAACTGGTTTATATGTACTGTTTTATGATAATGTAAAAGACACCTGGACTTGTTCAGGGCATCAGGTTGTRAGCAAGTTCCTTATATCAAAGYTCTTGTTAAGTTGAAATTCTAACACTGCATTTGAAACGATTGCAGTGGATGATTATATATTGGTGGTTTACCCGAAATTCATTTCACTGTTGCAGAAATTTCCACTTTCTTAGATACAGTAGTAGTTTCTGTTGTTGATTATAAATTTGAAACTCTCAATTGTTGTGGAAACTGGAACTTTGTTACTCGGATTCTTCATTTTGTCTCAAGTATCCGTGTTGGATCTTTGACACTCTGACATGCGTACAACATTTAGACACTTCAATTTGGGCTAAAATTTTGAAAAACAATAATAAGAAATTAGCCGAGTCGGACACTTGGACACGTACCCYTGTTGGATATTGGTACACGAGTCCAAGTAACATAGACACCTGGAAAGGCCTGGAGTGCTTATTTAAAATTGTGTTGTCATGCAGAATCTATCATCTCCAATAGACGATTGTTATATATGATGTTATTAAAGTGTCCTACAATATCCCCTTGATAAGTTGATAATATATCTATGAAGCACTATAGTTGCCTTTTCTTAGTTTTTAGTTTTATATTTTATTTTTTTATTTTTTAATATGATGAGTATTGTGAATGATTACTGTTTCTTGTTATTAGATGTTCCAAGGTTACAKTTTGCTATGTGGTCTTAGGATTTTGGGTAAAACAAAGTTTGGGTTGTTGAAATTAGAGCATTATGAGTCTAATTTTCATCATTAAAGAATTAGGTACACCTTTTGACCTTGTTTTCTTTTCAGGCCACAGCACATTATGAAAAAGCTGTCCAGTTGAATTGGAATAGTCCCCAGGTTTGTTTGTGATTTATATTTTGTGGAAACTAGCATGCTTTCTCACTGTCTCCAAAAAAATTATTTGATTATATTCTCCCCTCTATTTTGCTAAGACTATATGATTTTTGTCTTTCTACTCTTTCTACTCTTCTTAGTATAACAATATTTGTTGTCCCTTTACAGGCGCTTAATAACTGGGGACTTGCATTACAGGTAATGTATCTCATCTATGCATATATGCAATGTGAGTGTCTGAGTGATAAAAGGGGAGATTGGTTGGGGTTTTAGAAAAAAAGTTCATCCCTTTGACATTAAAAATGTGTTGGCACTTGGCAGTATGAGATTCATGGACTCTGTATTTACCATTTAAGCTTTGTGACACAGGAACTCAGTACAATTGTCCCCACAAAAGAGAAACACAATATCGTCAAGACGGCAATTAGTAAGGTGTGAAAATACTACCTGGATGAACTCAGTATAGCTATATGATTTCACTATATAAGATATATGAATGCTCTTTACCTTCGAAATTATTTTGATTTTCTGCTTTACACCTTCATGCAGTTCCGTGCAGCAATTCAGTTGCAGTTTGACTTTCACAGGGCTATATACAACCTTGGCACTGTTTTGGTTAGTCCTCCAAGATCCATTTTGAAATATTTGTATTTTCAACGCTCCTTTATTCTTTCTATTACTGTTGTTCAGATGTTCTGTCAGGTAGAAGGCAATATATTAGCCACTGAGCTGATAAGATGGACAAGATAGTTATGTGTATTCTTTTCATTTTTCAGTATGGCTTAGCTGAGGACTTGCTACGAATTGGAGGTTCAGTTAGTCCAAATGATGTGTCACCTAATGATTTGTATGGTCAGTGCGCCGTCTATATTGCAGCTGCTCACGCTCTGAAGCCAAATTACTCGGTAGGTCCTCTGCAGTTTTTTTCCTTTCGTTTTCTTCCCAGGCCTTTTGTCATTGCTCTTGTTATTGGTAATTTTAATCTTTGTTCATATATCATTATTTGTTCATATTAGATATGGGTGATATGGACATAGTTTTTGCCAAAATAATAGTTTAAATCATAATGGCTAGTTTTGTAGGTAATCTTAATCTAGAGGTGAATTTGATGCAAAATTCGATCCCATATCTAATTTGATTTGTTGAAGTGGGGAGGTATCTGTGTTTTGCACTTATATCCTGATAGTTTTCCTGAATTGTTTCTGATGAATAAAGCTTTGGTTTGAAAAAAATGAGTCAATATAGGCTAAATCTGAATTTACTATGTAGTAAGTCGCACAAATTTTCAYAAATTGAAAATTTTGTTTGGATATTGATTGAAAACTATTATTAAGACTGAAGAAGGGTTAAAGAGAGTGGAAATATTATCTATTTATGTGTTATTTGGATGATACTCCTTATTGCAATTGATTTTATATGTTTTTTTTTTTAACCCCAGTGCCATTGTAACTAACAAAATTTCCCCCCCAATTTGTAGGTCTATCGTAGTGCTTTGAGGCAGTCGTTCAATGGTAGAATGTCTGTTCACATTCCACTTAACAGAAGTGCTTCAATCTTGCTTGTTATGCATAATATTGGTTTACAGAGAGGTTCATAGTTTCATGCCGACTTTCTTGAAACCTTTTCCTTTCTTCTGTAGGTAAAGTTTCAAATACGCCTATCTGTCAGGATTATCCAGAGCTGTAGTCAATTTTCATTGCAGACCTTGGCTGAATTTTTTCTCTAAAGATTGAAGCTTTCAGGGATATAAAAAAATATGTCAGTTAAAATTTGATAGATTTTTTTTTTATTGTTGCTTTCAAGCTATAAAAATGCATCCGGGGCGGTGTATCTTGCAGATAGTACTTTCAAACTACAATTTTTACAGTTACATAATAGTTGTGATATGGACAGTAATGTGAGGTCAACCTAGAATGACCTATTGACCTGTGATGTTGCTAATAGGTTAAATTGTTAACATTCATGAGAAACACATATTAATCAATCAATCAAAGCCTTAATCTTAATCATGAGAAAAACACAGCTTCTACTTTTTTTGATCTGTGCTGACAAGTGGGTCATGAAATCATCTAAACCCTACTTCTGCTAATTATTTTACAGCTACCTTTGCCCTATCTTAAAGTGGGATATCTTACCGCACCTCCTCCGGGGAATCCAAATGCCCCCCACTCTGACTGGAAGCGGACACAGTTTGTCCTGAACCATGAAGGCCTTTACCAGGTGAAATTTCTTTACTCTTGGCCCAGTCCTATGCTTCTTTGTGTTTTTTATTTTTGCTGTTGCTTTAATTAMAATTATTTGACCTAATATTAGGTTTTTTATATTTATTTTTAATTTTTTATAGTAAAAAAATGGATCTTGGGGTGTTTTAAAACACAATGGTCATTAGTCCGTTGATAATCCTTAAAAGTTCCTTATCTACTATCACTAAAATATCAATTTATTGTTTTCGAACCGCGATGTTGGGTAAAATTACATTTATTTTCCTTCATGGCATCATGATCAATCATTTTACTTTTTGATTCCTTGCATGTAACGGCTCATCCATTTTGTTGATGCCTTTTTAATTGATTGCCCTTGGTCTTTTCCCAATTTTTTTCTGTGCTTTTGGCAATGAGATGCTTCTCAATTGAACTTTCCCCGTCTCCCTTGTCTTGGTACAAGCAGTTTGCATGGACATTGTGTTACACTTCACTTCTTTCATTCATTTGCCTTTGCATCTGAAAATTTGAGAAGTATCCAATTATCTCAATTAAATGGTTAAATTACACATAATTACTCTTGTAACGACCAGCCGACTACATCTGTAGAATGTTGGATTGTATTGATTGTACATATATATATATGTGAGTATTTTACCAAACAAATTAAGAAAAAATATACAACCTACATTAATTTGCTTTGCAAGATTGCATTGTTTAGTTCACAATTTGAATTMTATATGCAAATTTTGTCATGTTCATATCTTGAATTTACCCTTAAATAATCATCAGGCACTTACAAAATTAAATATTATTACTACGGCCTTATTCTTTTGGACTTAATTCTAATTCAGTTAATTTCAAATCAATTTATAACATTTTGGTTCAATTCAGTCCAAAAGAACATGGACTTYCTCATCAAAATGTCTAGAGTGGAAAGTTAATTTTGTAATCTTTAGTTTCATGGGGTCCTGTCTATTGTGTGAGTCGATTCTGATACACTCGGAGACTTTCTTCATCWGATAAAGAGAGACATTACACACCTCATTTCAGGCAGTTRAATTTTGGTTAAACGTAAAAGTAACGTGTCTCACTGAACCATCACTTTCTAATGCAGCTTGTTTCTGAACAAAAGACATCACGACAGAGTCTTTCTGGCAAACCTGAGAATGCGGCAAACACAAGAAACAGAGCTGTKAAAGTAGATATTCCTGATATTGTTTCCGTATCGGCATGTGCTGACCTTACTTTACCACCCGGAGCTGGACTGTCCATTGACACAATAAGTGGACCTGTTTACTTGGTTAGGATCCTCTTTTAACTATCGTTTCTTTTGCTTTTTATAAAAAGAAATTCAAGTCTAGTTGCTCAATTTGTAGTAAACTAGTAATAAAGCTGCATGATTTTAACGATTAACTTTGGCTGTTAACACTGCTATTTTGTCCCCGGATTTCTTAGGTAGCAGACTCATGGGAATCTTTGGATGGTTGGCTAGATGCAATTCGTTTAGTTTACACAATTTTTGCTCGAGGTAAGAGTGATGTTTTGGCTGGTGTAATCACTGGATGATTAGCCTATGTTATACTGTGTATCAATTGTAGTATTGGAATGCTTTCTTTTCCCTTTTAGTAGGGTTGTTTAGCATATATTTGTTTATTAACAGAAATCAATGTATATGATGAAGAATTTCCTGAGGAAACCAATTTTATATATGTGGCCTTTTGCGGCTGATTATTTCATCAATTAAACGTCTCTCTTGTAGCCTGTGGTGGCAGAATCTGATGTTTTTATTTTTGAGGATATGAAGAAACAAATTTTGGTGCTCACGGATTGGCATATACTCCTCTGTCCCTTGACAATTGCAAAAAAGAGAAATGCTACGTTTTTATGGTTCGTGAAAGTAGAGTTTGTAAGAGAGAAAACAAGTGGGGAARGACTCTTTTCTCAATTGTTAGTTGCATTTGCCAATAATAAACTTCATAACTATATGCCTCCAATTCATAAATATGTGACTAATGTGAGGCAAAATCAGAAATTTTAGCTAATGTGTGGAGTCAATCTACTCGCTGTTACAAGCTTTAAAAAGGCAAATGCATCTTATGAGGGCGTAAATTTCATGCATATTGGCGCTTTGATTTTAGCTAAAGCCAAAAGAGATGCAGGGAGGCTCCAAAGCCCTTCTCCGCAAATAAAACCTGAAGCYACAACCGGAACCATGAAACCAGCCTTCTTTGGGTTTAGCTTTTTCCAGACGAACACCACCAAGCTGCCTACACACATATCMATTGCAAAATATCCCCCCACCAAAAATGGTACTCCCATTACCATTGGAAGTGGCATCAATTTTCCGATTTTTGATGGTAAAAAGTCTCTTAGCAGATTAAGTACCACTGCAAGCGCAAAAAATGCATAGCAGAGCTCCAAACAATGGTGAGGAAGTGTAGAGAATCCTTCAACCCCCAATATTGCCATGTTTCTGTAGATTAGGCCGTACGGCGCTTTATATTCTCCAGTAGGGTTGCCCACGTCAAATGCTTTGTAGAACAGGAAAAAGATGAGGGAAGCTGATATGCATCCGATTGCAGTGCCAACTGCCTGACTGACGAGCATTGCTCGGGGGGATGATAGTGTCATGTGGCCTGTCTTGAAATCTTGCATGAGACTGCAAGAAACATAAGCGACTGACTTGATGATGCCACAGCCGACAAGCCCTGCTACGACTCCATTATCTTTCCCAGAAATGGCAGCAAGGATAAATATTGCGATTTTCCCGTAGTTGTATGCCATGTTCTGATCTGTCAAACCAGCTCCATATGCATTGGCAAATGACAGAATAGGAGAAATAAGGTATGCGACGATGACAAAGTACCATTTTAATTGGGGAAACATAATAGGTATCACAATGGTGGAGATGATTGAGAGTGGGACGTAGCCAGCGCCTGCGATCCACAATGGAATCCTCTCCCTTACAAAAACCTCATTCTGTTTCTGGAGTTCATGCGGTTTGCTCTGATCATCYTCGTCGTCATCTGAAATGCATTATATTGGGTTTTAAATAAGTGAAATAAATCCTTTTGTAGATATCTTCAYTGAGTTTTACCCAAAGAATATATATACCTGTACTGATGACCCTGTTTTTTGTTCTGTCATGAAAGTTCTTCAAGATAATGCATATTATTTTGACGAAGATATATAACCCATCACCGAGAATAAGAGCAATGGAAATAAACACCTGCAAAAAGTTTCAGAAGACAATCAAGGTTGAGGATTGAAGTGTTCTGATGGTATATACGGTTTTCGACGTTTGCTGTAGGTCGAGAAAGAACAGCAATGTTGATGTTACAGTCTTATACAGTTGTATCGTAGCTAGTCGAGAAAGTAACCTTGTAGCCATTGAGACCCTGCATGCTGTAACTTCGTAAATCTACAGGGAACCAGTCTCCTTTGCGTTTGTCGATGAGTGGCCACATGARGCCCCATGAGATCAACAGTCTAGTAGTATGACAAATTAAGATGAGACAGATCATTCCTGTGCCCGTTGTTCAGACTGAAATCGAAGTAGAACCTGCAGGAAGATCATTAAGTCTTCTGCTTCATCAGTCGTAAATTGAGAAGTTGGGATAGAAAAGAGAGAAGAGAGCATTACGTTTGTTTCCAACCTGAAGCCAAAAGTCGGGAATTGACTGAATCCACATTCTCTGCGTTCCAGTGAAAAACACTGAAAAAACCCCAAACGAAGCTTAATGAAAAGTACTTAACGAATCCTCGGACTTGATCCTGGAAACACGTTTGCGTTCTACGATTAAGCAACTGAAGTTAAGATAAATACGGGTAATGACAATGTGTCGTCTTCTAAGGGAATGTATTTGACACTCCTACATGTGATATGCCTCTCATAATGGGGATGTCAATAATTGAACTGAGGGGTGCCTTTATCATCTCCGTCTGTTAGGCATATGTACCTTTTTGTCTAAGTTTGTACACACTTGTTACGTAAGGTGAAATTTTATACTAATAAACCAACAAACAAAGCAAAGTTTTAATCAAACATTATGCAAGCTTGAAAAACTTCCTTTTGTTTTGTTTTCAAATAAATGTTGTGATATTGGAAAGAATGGAGAAGCCTTGCCGTACCACAGTTCACAGTTTACGCACCGTAACGCTAAGTTTACCCTTTTAACTTCCACCTCCAATCCCTCTCTAAGATCACACATAAATTAAGCACTTCTCTAATCTTGCCCAACCAGTTCAAACCACTTATCAATGACAAGATATTTCTTGTTTTTTGTAGGGATGTGGGTGTAGTTTGATTAATTTTCATGCAGTTGACAAAATTGTACTCTCCGGTTAATTTCTTCTCATCCCTCTCAAAATTATTGCACAGATATGACATTTTTCCTTTCTGTTCATGTCAAATTGTTGTTGCGTTTTTTGATCGGGGTGTATAAATTTTCCTGCTCAGAGAATAGTAAGATTTACCTTCTGCCTCTCCCGTTGAATGAATTCCTGATCAGAACAGAAGTTGCCAAGCCAGTTGGGAGGTAATTTGTATCCAACAATCAATATCTAAAAGACATCAACATTAACAATGTTTTTGTAAGTCAACTAATGATAAAGTGTGAAGCAAGCAAGAAATCCACATTTCCATCTTCCTTCCTAAGAGGATCAGTACAAAAGTCCAGCAAAGCAGACAAGCAAGTTATAACAGTCACCCAGAAAACTTCAGTCCTTGTAACTCCCTGGGAATTCCCGGCGTGTTTCCGGCCAGCTCGTAGTCTTCTTGTTCAGTGCCAACAGATACGCCCCGTATCCACCTATGTAACAATAATAAGCAATCCAGGAGCAAAACATACATACATGTTACACCCCCGTCTCATAGACTAATTAAAATTGCACCTGTACCCTGGGTTTACGTGTTACCTACACCAATCCTCAATATAGACATGCTAACGATTAAAAAATTGGACTAAAATGAATGAGTGGAACCACACAGCAAGATAGATATATTATACTGAAACGACCATGCTATAGCAGGCAACAGCACATGTTTGGATCATAGTATCTCTTGTCTAGTAAAGAAACAGACGAAAAAGAAGTCTTCTCATGATCTTAGTCCATGATTGAAGGAAAATGAGCCAGAAGTGCAACGGAACATTGAGATTAAGGCTCAACCAGTAGTAAGACTCAGCCTCTTGTAATCACACTGTATATGATCCTAGTACTGTGCTATGCGACCACCGCCCGTAATGTTAACTGCTTATACCACGGTGGCATTTTCCTCGTGTCGAATTCCGAATTCGGTCATTTTATGTTCTTCCTGTATCTCTCTTCTGTATCTCTCCGTTGTCTGCTCTCTCTCCTCTCCATTGTTTGTTTTTTTTCTTCTTGAGATGTGTAACAGATTGTTAGAAATTTGGATGCCTACTCTAGTGGCTTATAAAAAAAGTCAAGTCAGAGATTCGGACTTGGAGAGAAGCCGTTTGACTCGTTTGTTCAAAATCAAGCTATTGTATCGTTGGCTTTTATTATTCAAAAGGGAAGGGATGGAAGCACTTGAGTAGGTAATCTTGGATAAATGATCTACTCACACCATATCGTTAAAACTTTATCACGAATTTGATCGAATAATAGAGTAATAATGTCACTATGTGACCTTTATTGCTTGTTTGAGTGATGATTAAATTTCTTTAATCTTTATTGATCTGTAGATAAAAAATATTAAAACACGCTAATTTTTAAGATTCAAAAAATTAAAAACATTTTTTGTTGCATCTTAAGGCAAACTATTTTACCTCCTAAAAATACACCAGTAAAACTTATGTGTGTTGATATTAATTATACTCTGTGTAATTGTTCCACTTAGCTAGTTGTTTTATAGTTGTATTCCTGTTTTAGTTCCTAATATGAAGGAACAATTTTAGATCATTTTTAAATCAATTTCATTTCGAAGCACATGGTTTTTCAGGGTAAAACTGTGTTTAGTGTTGGGATTTTGGTAATTTTAATTACTCTTGAGCAATTTTTAAGATCCTACCAATTGCATTGGATGGGATATGTTCTTTGTATGGATTGTTGATGACACATTTGTGCACGCACACACCTCACACCCGCCACACGCGTGTCTCACACACGTATGCATGCCCCACACATGCACACATATAGACTACATACGCACGCGATCACACACATTTAAATGATCTCATTTGATTTTATTAGCTACGGACTAAATTAGCAAACAAGGTAAATCATATATCACTAATCATATGCATGTCTTAAAATGATAGTCTATTGAGAATAAATATACATTCTACTTTTTTCAAAGATTTAATATGTTCCACACACATTCTATAAGGTAAGTATTTGCTATTTTTTGGGTTGGAAATTTCATATTTTTTCCCTTTTCGTTAATTGTATTATCTATGGACTACATACGCACACATACACACTTATGGACTACATACGCACGCGATCACACACACATTTAAATGATCTCATTTGATTTTATTAACTACGGACTAAATTAACAAAATAGGTAAATTATATATCACTAATCATATGCATGTATTAAAATGATAGTCTATTGAGAATATATATACATTCTACTTTTTTCAAAGATTTAATATGTTCAACACACACATTCTATAAGGTAAGTATTTGCGGATTTTTTTGGTTGAAAATTTCATATTTTTTCCCTTTTCGTTAATTGTATTATCTAATTTTAATTTGTTTTAAATATATTTTAAAAAAATGTGCTCATAATTTAGAACTTAATTTGAAATAAAATCTACAATTTTGACATTTAAAATTTTAAAATTTAAATTATTTTTTTCATGATTTGTAAAAAAAAAAATCACAAAATAAGTTTTCCTCCTCAAAGACTCAATTTTCATTCCTTCTAAATCTCCGCTTTGATGGTTCAATTCAAGCCCACCAGTCAATGGGGTTTTATTCGAGTTGTAGAAGGAAGAAGACTAGTGAGTAAGAAAATAATTGTCACACACACATATCATCAAAGACTTGTCAAATTGTTGTTAGTACAATAGTACTCCGTATATAGATTTGGTCACGTCCATTTGTATATGTGGCCATAACATTCTTTGTTAAAATTATCGTTATATAACGAATGTAATAACTAATCCCCGCATGAATTTGTATAGATATCTCATAAAACTCACCTTATACTTAAATTCTGAATAATGGAATATTAGACAAGTGTGCATAAATGTAATTTAATTAAGTGACTGTGTGTTGAGGAAATTATTCTCAAAAAGAGAAAAATATAAAAATAAAAACTGTGTGCATAGCACCAGGCAAGAGTGCAAAAATGTCCTATGACCTCCTAGAAGGCAAAAATGACATGCAAATTGGAGGATTGATGTTGGCTAATGCAAGAAATGACTCAGGAAGAGACCAGAGTCCTTCCCCACAAATCAACCCAGAAGCCACTGCAGGAACCATCAACTCTGCCGCCTTCGAATCGATTTTGTGCCACACAAACACCACTAAGCTCCCTACACACATGTCTATAGCAAAGTACCCCCCTACTAGAAATGGCACTGCCATCACCATAGGAAGCGGCATCCATCTTCCGATCTTCGGAGGAGTTAGGTCTCTGATTAAATCAGCAACTATTGCAAATGCGAAGAAACCACAGCAGAGCTCCAAACAATGCTGGGGTAAAGCTGACAAGCCTTCCACTCCTAGGATTGCCATGTTCCTGTATATCAAAGCATATGGTGCTTTGTATTCGCCGTTTGGATTTCCTACATCAAATGCCTTGTAGAACAGAAAGAAGCTAATAGGGGTTATTAGACATCCAATGACTGTTCCAATGGCTTGACTAATAAGCATTGAGCGCGGGGATGATAAGGTCAGGTGSCCCMTCTTAAGGTCRTGCATCAATGTSKAAGAAACTAAGGCCATTGATTTGATCACACCGGCTCCTACWAGTCCGGCTACCACACCGTATTGTTTCCCTGCTAGGCCTGCTAATACGAAGAGGGCCACTTTGCCGTAGTTGTAGGCCATGTTCATGTCTGTTAGTCCTGCTCCGTAGGCATTGCAGAAGGCTAAAGCCGGAGCAAGAGTGTATGCTACGATAAGCATGATACCTTGATTCCGGGAACAACATTGGAGGGTATGATAGTTAAAGTTTGGAGAAGAGATGTGCCACTTCTGCTACCAACATTGTATGCTTCTTAAAACAACTCGTTCTGCTTTAGAGTGCTTGAGGGCTTATGGCAGATTGTTTCTGCTAAACAAAATTAAACATTAATCAAATTCAACTTCACTATTGCGCAAGATAGGGAAAAATGCATGGGATTTTGTTTCATACATATTGATCAGCTGCGCGATTTGTTGATGGCATGAGGTAGGTCTAAATAGGTTAGCAGAAATGTACTGAATTTTTGGTGCGCAGCCTTTTGTTTAATCTTACCATGAACGTTTATTAGCGATGATCAGAAGACTTTGAAAGAGTTGCAGACATCCTTCTCAAAATGAGTGCACACTCGAAACAGCAAGACCTGTAATCACCAACACATTCTTCTGTCAACCACGATTCAACGACGTACACACTAGATGAAATGGTTGGCTAATCAATTAAAAATCGAATGGATTTAAGTAATAACCTTGTAGGCATTCAGAACCTCGCCATGCTTTCTCCTCCTCTGGATGAGTCTTGGGGGACACCAATGTCCTCTTTGCTTTGCTGATCGAGAAGCCCAATTAGTCCCGCACGATAGCACGCGCCAACAATCAAGACAAGCTTACAAGATGAGAACAATCATCCCAGCTTCCCACAATAAGCTCATGCTCGAACGAGCTCACAAACCTGCCACAAAGTTCATTTTTGTAATCACCAACCTTTTACCTCTCATGTTACAGGTGGCCGCGCAAACGAGGTGTATACAACATACTTACGTTTGTCATTCAAGCTTGCAGTCCAAACGGTAGGGACACTGCAGGAAACGCCACGCTCCATCACCGGGAGAACCATTGGAAAACCCCCATATAAGCTCTTGAAAGTACCTCTACACCAATCCGCGTCTGCTCTTCCTAAACACAATCAGCCCACTCATAGCTACGACAACTCGAAGTTTTTCTAGCAACCGAAGAAGCACACACCCCATCTACTTTCTGCAACTCACGAAAGTATCGCACTTCTCCTGGAAGGTCCTAAGTCATAGTTTGCATATACACCAGTCACGTAGTACTAATTTACACATAATGCAACATATACAGACGACTTTGAAATAGGCATCAAAGCAACTTGTCCCTTAAGAGTTAGAGTTCATGGCATATTTCGCCATTTTATCTCCCCTGGAATCGAAATCATTTGATGAGCACAGCCAGTTGCCATACACTCGGAAAACACAACTTGTACATCAACTATCAATCTGTATAGCTACCCCAAAGTTTAACTCTCTATAATCATATAACTCCGTATGTATACCACTCTGTACTGTGATAAAGCTGCAGTTTATTACACTTAAAAATGCGATCACCATAAGAATGCCCAAGCTTCTACCGTTCCTTAAGGTATCACAAAACAAGAGCCCAACAAAACAGAACTATGATAAAGATAAGCGTATACCAACAACTTTTAGCGTCCTTGTAACTGTTTTGGATGAATTCCTTCTGTGGTTAATCCGGCTACTCGTACGTCTCTTTGTTTATCCCAAGAGGTAAGACCACCTTAATCACGTTCTAGCAAAGAAGAGGATAAAATATTTCATCATCTCAGTTTTCTGTATTAAACAATCAGAAAGATTATACTGTACATGGTAAATGATCAGAAAAAGATCATGAAGTTTTATTTGGTTATTGAAATGAACCTCCAATGGCTATGCTATAGCAAGCAACTGCACAAGTCTGAATCATGGTGTTCTCCTGCTTAGTGAAAGGAACCGGAGAAAACCCGGCTTTCCTAAGGAGTGTGTTCCAAGTCCTTATGACAACAAAGGCAAGAAGAGCGGCAGAAACGTTGAGGTTGGGACTAAGACCTGTTGTAAGATTCAGCTTCATTGCAATGATGCTGTATATCACCCCAATGATTGCACTTGTCACCACTCCTCTGACTGTTATCTGTTTATTCCATGGCGGTAGCCTCGTTACTGTTGCTACCTCACCCATTAGATCACCCTCCACCTCCTCCCTCGCGATCTCCCTCTCCTCCTCTTTCGCCTCCTCCACACGCGTCATCATTTCTCTCTTTATAGTGCGCGATTTACTCAAGAAAAAAAAAATTAAAAAAAAAATACTCAGCAAGTTTACTAACAATACAACAGTGTATATGTCACACTGAAATGATGAAGTTATAGCGTGGCCAAATTAGACATTGGCTTACCCACTAACACAATAAGGCAASATCACTAGCTCAAATAATACCTACCTTATTAGCTTGCTTTTGCCTACTAACCAAACATTTTTTCCCCCACTTTACTTTGATATGAATAAATATATTGTTCTTCGGAAGATTATGCAAAGTTATACAAGTGATCTTAAATGGTATAAAGTTMCTGCAAAAAAAATCTACTGTAATGCTCAGAATTCAGGAATGTTCATATCAGAAGGCTATATTTGTGAGTTAGTAAGCAATGAGTGGGAGAGAGTTGTAGTGGCATGCTCTAAGACTTGACGTTGGTTGGAATTATATGCTGAATTGAGATTATCTTTTTGTCGTGTGGTCACAACGGAGTGTGGCCAGCACAAGGCCACAAGATAAGGCTTCAAGAGAATAACGGAACAATTATTATAGCTCACACACACTTACATACATTATGACATTTGCTTATACCATTTTGGGTCAACTTGTTCATATTGGAGTCAAGACATCCTCTAAAGATATATTGGAATATAGCCCGAGTCGATATGGGTTGGAATTTGGAATATATCGAGTAATGATTAACCTATTACAGTTGCGTTACAGCACTGTTTCTACGGATTGAATTATTATCTTACGGAAAAACGTTCCTTGCTTTTCATTCAATATGTAACAAGCTATATATATATATATAATATATATATATACAACTTAACCTAATATAAAGAATTCTAGGGCCGAAAATATACATAGCCCAATAATAATAACACACAAGATAGTTAGTCTAACAAACGGTGTTTATGATAATGTATTTCGGACACGACATGAATTATATTTTTGGAAATCCGGTTAGGAAATAATTCATATCATCACGTGAAGCTAAATTAAGTTGTTTACGATCATTTTGGTGTACAACTGCGAGTCATAATATGTTCTAGGATCATACTTTCATCATATTCCTTCCATTTAATTACAATCTTAATACATACTAGTATAGGATTTAATTTATTCTCTCCTAATAATCCACATTATTTTTCTAATAATACCACTATTTCTTTCCAGAATACTATGAAAAGTCGAAAAGAGGATTATAAAAAAGTAGCCTTCAACATTTAAGGATTGATGATGAAATTTATATTTTTGGCATATTTTATCTTAGCATTCCAAGCACATAGTTTTCTTTTGTTTGTCTTTAATAAATTAAAGAGCATATATTTGCTAGACAATGAGTGATATATAATCATGCAATTGAAAAGAGGAATAATTTAATCCAAGCCCGAAAGAGGAATACTTAAGGAATGTATGCTCATTGATTTTTGGCCAAAAGATAACACAAGTGAAAATAAATTAAGCCTCATACAAGAATGAGGTTCTTCAACTCAAGGCACAAAGCTATACAAGTAACAATGTAACACAACAAAAAAGAAGAGATGAAAGTGATGATTGATTCATTTCTATACGGAGTACATGAAAACACCTTATCGACTAATGTAACTAGTTCTTATTTCTTTAATTTACACACATTACACAACAACTTTCAACTAACAACTAGTTTTACCAAACATCTTATCGAACCTGCTACGTATTTTGACTTGGTAAGGCTCGACGACATCAATTACGGAACAAGCCCTACTAAGCCAAAAGCATACATATTTATGATGAATAGCTTTTCAATGGTTTTTAGGACTCTTATGTCCCTCATAAAGGAAGCAAGGGTACAATTTCCACTATGAATGGCTTGAAGGAACTCCAGATATTTTTCCCTTTCTTTTGTTCGTTTCGTTTGCCAACACCAGTGTCTCATTCTTACCACAAACCATACATTTTTTGGCAATCAGTTCGTAACGTGTTGATGCTACACATCATAATTATGGACCATATATTATTTCATAAAGCTACATATTCTTTTTTACTACTTTTCGTTAGAAAGATAACATCGATCGATCATTCTCTTGGAATAAAAATTCAATATTGTCTTGATTGCGGATCAATTGAATTGACATTCTCTTTGTGTGTTTTTACTCTTTCTTAAATTCTCTCCTATTTTGCATTTTCCTTGGCTAATCTACGAGCAATGTATTATATTTACTCTTATTATATAATGGGGAAGGGGATTAGAACCTATAGATTTTCTTGCTACGTATTTTTGTGTGCGTTAAAGAGACGAATTGGCGGCACTTGAGGGGTCCCCGGGTTGGCTATGAGGTGGAGGAATCTTTAGGAGATTGTAAGGGGTTTTATTAGAGTCTTTGCTATCATTTTGTAGTGTGTTCTGCTTACGAATTGAAGCTGAGTTTAATGGTCGTGGCAACAATTCAAGGATGTATGTGACAAAAGCTTATGGTTGTGAACTTGGAATCATGTGAACGGTGAACCTAGAAATTCAGTTGGACCAATGAAGCATGCATAAGTTCTCCAAAATAACTGTTTACTAAGGCTATTATCGTTTTCACATATTAACCATGGAGGGACTTGTTTTAGATACTTGGCAAGTTAAGTTTGTTCATTGCTATAAAGAAGGAAATAAAGTTGCAATTCGAAAAACTAAGCTAATATAAAGTGTTTCTCAATTAAATCATATTAAGTTTTTTTATGAGCACTTTAATTTTGATGAGATTGTTATCTTTGATACAGAATGATTTTTTTGTTGGTATGACGCCCTCGTTAATTTAAATAGATTTTCTTTTTTTCGGGGTATAGCTTCTCTTTTGCAATAAAAAAATATAACAAACCCGTACCCTGGTTGCCTATGACTCTCGGGTTTAATTTAACCATTTGGTCACAATTTTATCGTCTATATTAATGCTATGTTACTCCTCGATTTAAACACAACCTTGAGCTAATACAATTAATTACTTCCCTAGCTACTACCTGAAGATTGAAGTTGGCATTGAATGAAGGGGTGATCATTCACTAAACAACACAAATAATTCAAGTAGGCACCATGAAGAAATAGTCACGAGCTGAGAATTGAATATCATATCATAGGAAACAAATAATTAGTCACGGAATAAGAAATTGGTAGACTAATGTGTTTGGAGTACTTTTGTCATGAGTATATTTCCACATTCTGATTTGATACAACGATGCAATTTGCTAAAAAAAAATGTGTTCTACATAGTAGATGTTTGACTTCTATGACTCTTCCTATATCATTGTTAATTTGTTACTTGTCTATTTTTTTTAGGAGCCACAAGGGCGGGAATGAGAATCGATCTCCGAACTGGTAAGGAAAGCTTTCATCACTTGAGCTATTCCTTTCTCTCTGTCTAAATCTTCATGTAAGCATTCGTGTTAAGAGGATTTGGAATTGGGTAATTTTAATTCATCTCGAAGATTAGCGAATAGTGCAATTTCGATGACATTTTCGCATAATTTTAGTGATTTCTCCTTTTTTTATTTGAAATTATTAAATTTATTACGATATGCCATTAATTTTCTTTATTCTAGGAGTTTTCCTTTTGAAAGACATGGGTGAGGACATTGCTACATGTACCGGTGGATGATTCACCAATTACTAATACGGACATTAAAGTATTTAATAAACTTATGAGTTGGATTCCACTACGGTAATAACATTAACCACAACACTTTATTAGAATTGGATAGTCAACTCAGTGAATAGACTAAGTTTTTTCCATATGAAATTTTTTAAAAGATAAATAGCTTTTGATATAGAATTCATTCATCAATCTAACTTAAATTTGCTATAAATAATTCCTTCGTAATTAATTTCACAATTTATATTACATAAAAGTTTATTTCTCTAATTGTTAGATATTTAACTCTCTAATAGAAAATTGTGGACCTTACATATAAAAAACTAGCATTTTGTGCACACGATGTGTGCACGGTTTAATTTTAAAACGACTAAATGTACTACGCATGTCCTTTATATAATGGAGAGTAGAAATCATTAATTTAATATTGTTCAGATTCATCGTCTTTTATTGATTGTTGGCATACGAACGATAATGACTTCACTTTGCATGTTTTACTATAAGTATAGTATAGTCAATAATTAACAATTTAACATTATTGATACTTTCGTTCCTTATTGTGATTTAGCAATTTATTATATATTGATTGAGAAATTAATAGTTGACATTCCTAAGCATAAATTGATCAATTTGCATTGATTTGTGTTTTTTGATTGGATTTTTTATTTTACTTTTTTCGAAAGTTATAAATCTTTATTATATAAAGGGAGGGGGGAGGAAGATGGTGTCCCCCTCTTAAAATACGTTAATACCCTTAATGAAATTATGTGCCTAAAAGACTATAATACCTTAACTAAAAAAAGTTATAAATTGATGTGTTAGAGTATTCCTTTTCTATTCTATTAACTTCATTGTTCTAATAAAAATTGACAATACATTTATGACGTGACTAAACTCAAATCTATCAACATTATTATACAAATTGAATTAAAACATATGAGAAAATATTTTGAGTTAAATTCAAAATTATTTACAAATAATTACATTAAATAAATTGTATTGTTAATAAGTTATTCCGAAAGAAATAATAATGCAATTACTATTTCTAATTTTAATTATATATTATATAATCATTTTTCATTAATTGCGATTTTCGTAAGTTTAACGCACATCGCGTGCATATAAAAAACTAGTTTCTAGTAAGGGAAAACACTCGTGCATACAAAAAAAAGAGATTAATATTTAGTAAAGGTAATTGCATGCGGATATCATATTAATGATAATTTTACCCTCATCCCCTTTTATTTGCAATTCAATTACCGTAGTAAAGGTGCTTTAATATTTTTGTGTAGACACCATCACTGTCGTCACCACCTCCCCTTCACTTATATAATAGAGATAAAATAAAATTACAGGTGTATCCCTCTTTTACAATTAGAAGGATTAGATATTAACGATTTGATAATTTGATTTAATAAATAGCCTTTCTCTCTTTTGATTTCTAACACTAGCTTTTTTTTTGCACTCTATGCGAGCCTAAATCTTGCAAAAAAATATACTCCCTCCGTTTCGATTTGGTTTTTACGTTTCCTTTTTTGGTGTTTCCTTTTACTCTTTACATTTCCTTTTTCATACTTTACTTTTTTACCCATAAATGTTACTTTTACCCCTAAAATAATTCATATTACCCCTTACTTATTAACTCACTAGCCTTTTATGCACGCGATGCGTGCGATTTTCTTTTATGTGTATACTTGTTCTAGAAATTTGGGTGTTGTACACTTTAAAATGCATTGTGGACTTATTGTTGTGATGAAYCAGTAAAATAATGTGATTTTCTTAAAAAGCAAAGTGCGCTCAAAAGACTAATTGACTTCAAATATGTATTCAATTGTGTGAAAAGTAGTGTGCATTTAGGATCATTGCATATTGGTTTGTTTTAGAAACCAAGAATACGCTTTCAACCTGATAACCTTCACTATTTGTTGAAAACTTTCTCCTATCCATTGCACTGCAAATTATCGTAAAATAATTATTGTACTCTAGATTTAAGAATGACTAATCTAGTTATTCTACTGTAATACGAAATTTGATAAGTTTATTACTTTCTTAATAAATAATTTCTTTATCTAAAATGGATTTAAGAGTACAGTATATAGATAAAAGTTCATTAGCAAGTATACTGTCCTACTCAATCAATAAACTCAGTATTTACTACAATACTTAACTTGTAGCAAGTTCAATAAAAAAAATTAAAAATAAAATATCAAATAAAACAAATTTTGAACTTATTTGCCAACAAATATGCTCGAAATCTTGCAAACACCAAGTCACCAAACATGTCATACGCTATTTCATCCATTCACTGATATATTTTTTGATGGATTTCATTCACTGATCTTACCATTTCACTCCATAAACTCCACATACCAAACACCAAACACGTAATATCCTTCCAAATATTTCCTCTTCACTTCTCGTACTTCGCATTAAACAACTATCCAATCATATCAATCATCAAATCAGTTAAAATAAAAGGATTTTCCTCAGGTACCCCTGGGGTTTTGCTTAATTCCTCAGGTACCCCGAGTTTTTAGAAATGCCCAGGTACCCCGAGGACCGAGGTTAGACAAAATAGCTTAAATACCTATTAGGATGGAAAACTAACACTGTTAGTGTTTAACCCCTAATTAAACTAATTAACACCTAATTTAACTCATTAGCTCCTAATAACCAGATTTAAGTTAATTAAACACCTATTATCACCCTAATAATCAATCACACTATTCACTCCCAAAATCATACCAAACCACCACCCTCTTCAATGTACGACTAACCCACCACCACCCTACAAACACCACGACCCATGAAATCACGACCCCAAACCACCATCGCACAACCACCCAGATCAAATCCCCATCAAATTAAACCCATCGCACAACACCAAAATTGAACCACCATCGCACAACCACCACCATCGCCACAACAACCCATCAAATTAAACCCAAATCCTAGAAAAATAAGGAGAAGAAGAAGATGGTTGACTCGTGAGAAGCATGGCTGCGAGAAGATGGTGGTTCGTCGAGAAGAAGGGCTGCAAGGAGTGAGCTTTTTTCTGGTTTGGGTTTAATTTGTGGGTTGTGATTGATTGGGAGTTTTCTGGGAAATCTGATAATCACCTATTATGGTGGTTCGTGGGTTGGGAGTTTATTGGGCAAATTGCTCTCTCCTCACTCCCCATTGAATTTATTGGGAGTTTGGAGCTTTCTGGGTTGGGAGTTTGAATTTATTGGGATTATTATTGGAATTTATTAGAATGGGCAACCACCAAAAACAATGTCAGAAGGAGGCGCTCGAGTGTGGCTTCAACGGCGTCGTGTTGATTGCTGAATGTCGCCGTTTTGACGGTCGGATCTGATCGATTGTGTTGGTCGGATTCCTCGGATGGTGTTGCCATGTCGGAGCTCGAGATTTGATTGGGTTCGCTGATGAGGAGATAATTGGAATGTAAGAGAGACATGGAAGGTGTGAATTCTACGCTTTTAAAAGAATGGAATGTGTTCGTTTTTTTTGACAAGGTGAAGGTGGAGTGAGATCTGTTCGACTAGACTGTAATGGACAAGTTGACAAAAAAATTGCTTGTTTGTTAAAATCGGAAGTCGAAACTAACTTCCCCTAATACTTAGATAGTTTTCTACTAAATACTAATTAAGGTGATTTTTTTCCTCGAAAGTGTGACTATTAGGGAATTAATAAGCTTTAAAATTAAGGTGTATAAACTTATGTTTAATTAGGGGTTAAACACTAACGGTGTTAGTTTTCCATCCATAATAAGGGTATTTGAGCTATTTTGTCTAACCTCGAGAGTACCTGAGGCATTTCTAAAAACTCGGGGGTACCTGAGGAATTAAGCAAAACCTCAAGGGTACCTGAGGAATGCAAAGATGTCTTGAGATTGAAGGCCATTTTAACCTATAGAATATATATTGTTCCCTTGACTAAAAGATTCCAGTAATAAAATATTGGAAAATTTGTTGGAAACTACCCACATTTTCCAAAAGTTTAGAAATAACTACCCACTATTTTTTTTTTTWAAAAAATAACTACCTACAATTTGTAATACCATTATAAATCCCRACCTCTTTTGGTTCTCAGGCCWTATGAAGCTGATTTCCGAGTTGTGGGCCCCACGTGCTTTTACGTTTCCCTCTAAAAAACTACTTAAGCTACGAAATTACGCCCTTACCCCTATATGTTTCTTCTAATTACATACATTATTACACTCAACCAACTATGTCAAATCAATTTACTTCTTTTTACTCCTTATTACTCTTCACTCTCTGACTTCCTTCGGCTCCTTCATCTCCTTCCTTTTTCTTCTTTCTCTCTCCTACAATCATCTCTCTCTCTTGTCATCTCACTGGTAATTTCTTCATTTTTTTCTCTTTTTTACTGAGCAATTGCATTTCATGCGTTCGTGATGTTGAAGTTGGTGGACAAGGGAAAGAGTGTCGGTTCGTCTTCTGTCCTTTCTACTGCTGGTAACATGTGAGTACATGATCATACTCCATTTCTTACCTTTTTTGTGCTTTTCCTAGTTGCTAGTAGTGTAGCTATGTCTGATTTTGCTGAATTATGAACAGAACTTGAATTCTAGGGTTTTTTTGTTGGGGTT
>SNQN01001267.1:0-10308 GCA_008642245.1 Bassia scoparia
TCCAAAATAAAAGTTTGATTAATTTCAGTATCTCTTATCTATCTATCATAAATATAAACAAATTTTGGTTATAAACAAGTGTTTGAAATATTTAATAATATAGTGCATCGCACGGGAATTAATCTAGTTCAAGAAAAAACCAATGTTTTCTCTCTTATTTGATATAACAATAAGAGTGTGAACACACCAAACACTACTATTCATACACAGACTGAGAGTCTATGCCACACTTAAAGTTTTTATATAGACATTACCCAAGAGGAAGCATATGTAAGTTTATGTCAGTGATGTGTAAGTCTCACATGAATGAACCAAAGTGAGTCAGAAAGTGTCAACAGCTTTGTTTAAAAAATATTACAACGGTGAGACGTTGCCCTTAATTCCTTATTATACAAAAAAATTACAAATGTGCCATCTAAATGGGCGCTCTTATCCATGTCCAGTTCATGGATATGTCAAATTAAACATTGTGACGATATTTGTGCTGAAACTAATGTTCAGGCCATGTGCATGCACCAATGACCCATTCATTCCTTCATCCCTCTCTATACCATTTTCTCACTCATCTGATTTCATCCCAAGACAATTTCATTAATCTTCATCACACCAACGGAACAAAAAACTCTTCATCTCTCTCTCTCTCTCTCTCTCTCTCTCTCTCTCTCTCTCTCTCTTTTTAACTCTACCCCACAACACTTTCTCTCTTATCCAAATCATCATTTTCTTTTTATTTTTTATTTTTTTAATTTACATATAATTGAATTATAGATAATAATTTGTCAAGATTAGTGATTAATTAAATTGGTTTAACTAATTATTTCAGAATAATTTTCAATTTTTTAGGTATTTAATAAAATTGGATTAATTAAACAACTAATTACTTCTTCGGGGAATAACATAATTTTTTGGAGGTTTAATAATACAATCGCATTAAACAATTTTATCGAGCTAAGAACAATTTACGGATTGATATGAATGATCGAATAAATATATAATTTCGGATTAATTGATTCATTTAGTTAAACGAATAAAATTTATTTAATTTTATTGTATGGTATAAGTAAATCAAAATCGAATTGATTTACTCGAATAATTTGATCAACATTGTAAACGCGAATACATTGAAATTTAAAAGCCTTAAATAGGAAAAGCCCTTTCAAATGAAAGGTGTAGGTGCGTGCCCTTATCGGGCAATGTCCTACGTCGATTTTGTTCGTGGGCTTGAGCCACATATCCCGCACGTGAGTGCGTTGGGGTAGTGTTGTTAAGTGGGTGCCTATACATGTTAATCACGGACGCCCAAAACATTGGTGCCAAGTTGATGGCCCCACTGTTTGATCCAGTAACCAGTTCGTGAGTTCGGGGACATGGTATGCGAAGAATCTTTGACCCAATCCTCCTGCATTTAGCGGCCTCTACTCAGTCTCATTGTAATTCCATTTGATCAAATCCATTGAATACACAACAACTTAACAATTTTATCCTTAGGAAGCGCTCTAGCCTTAGAAATCTATTAAAAGTTGGAGTTTCTATCATGCACATATCACTACCTAGCCTAATTGTTGTGACCACTTCAAATTAATCAAATTAATCAAGTACTTAAAATCCGTTTGTCCATGATAAATATGAATTTAATGTGATTCAACAATTTTCGGTCTTCTTTAAGCAATCAAAAAGTGTCTCATGCATAAACAATAATAATAATATATATGCGATGATGATCAATATGCAATAATAGAAAACTGAAACCTATAAATCAAACTTACCGTGTATTGCTATCAACACAAAAGAAAACAAAGGTTAGCATATAAAAGCTTTGCTTCCAATTGAATCGCTTATCACAATAAAAGAAATTGTTAGTATTGACAATTATGATTAAAACAATTGCGATAAGGCGAAGACGATTGAAAACGAATGAATTTACGTGAATGAAACTCAAAAGCAAAATAAATGAAAAATATCATATTAATCTAGATTCGTGAAGAGAGAGTTAGATTGAATAGCCTCAGAATTTGTACCTAGATTCGCAAAGAAACGACTTTGAAAGTTGCGACAGATTCGAGAACCTTGGATGTGGTAAGTAATTTCTTTTTTGTGACTGATTTGTGTGAGAGAGAGAGATTTTGAGAACTTTGTAGTGCACGTATTACGATTGTTTTTCGTTGATTAAATATTGATTTTCGTTGATGTTCGATTAGCACCTATAGCATGTATTTATAGGCGCATGGGAAAAGATAGGCAAAAATAGAGAATTGTACATACGGAGTACAACCGTATATACGGATGAGGACCATATATACGAATAAGGCTGACGTGGCTTGCACGTCAGGGATCCGTGTGTTCATTCATTTTTTATCTATCTTTTTACTCGGGAATTAATATCCGTGTTTTTGCATTTAATTATTATCCAAATTAACCTTTATCCAGTTTTGGATAAACTTGGTGGACAATATTATTTTTTTAAAATTTTTTTGGATAATTCCTGAATTTTTTGAATTTACCTACGAATTTCTGAATTTATTTGTTTTCGAAAAACATTTTATAAAACTTGTAAAAATCATTAAGAAAATCAAAGACAAATCAGAAAAATAACCAAAAAATACTGGCGAACTCAGAAAAATGATAAGATAAAATGAAAAGTGGAAATTAGAGAAATAACCTATAGAAAATATTCTAAAAAAATCCTTAAAATAAAGAAAAAGGCATAAAAATAGAAAAATATTAAAGTAAATAAAAATTAATACTTTTCGCCTATTATTGGGCTCTCGGAGTATGATTTCAAACTCAAATTTAATTCTAATTGTGCAAAGTGATGTGGTTTATCGATTTTGACGCAACTTCCAGAATCAAATCTATTTCGAGATGTCGTACTTTTCCTCATCGGCTATTCAATTTGGGAAGAAATTTTTAGGTGTCTACAAAAGGTAAAAACCTTTAGCCAAATTAATTTAATTAGAAAAAGTGACAACTAGAATTAACTTATGGATTATCACGTCTTCCATGCACGTTTTGAACGTGTTCAATCAAATCATTTTTCAACCGATAATGAGTTTGCCTAACACGCAACTCATTTCTCATAAGTAGATATTGGTACATGTCGAATGGACGTTAATAAGTGGATCTTGAGGCCACTTATTGAGCTCATTTAACCCGCAATTATAACCTCTTTTTATCTTAATTGTGCATATTTGTCCCATTTTGTGCTCCTTTGCATCATCTTTGAGTATATGAGCTTTTATGTGTTATATGATGCATTTTTCGAGTAAATTGACACCTTTGCACCTAATTTGACATTTGATTGAGTATTTTGTAGGAATTTGATATCATATGAGGAGCATTTAGAGGCATTGAAGGTTTTTTTGTAGCTAGGAAGAAGCTCTAGAAAAGTTGGAAGAAGTCAAAATAGAAGCAAGTTCAAAAATCAATTTTGACCTACCTTCACTATTTTTTATGTATCTTTCAATCTAAAATTCCTTTGGATGCGAGGTCAACTTCATTGGAAACCAGAGCCCTAGGGCTTTCCAACAGTATATTACACGCTGCAATCAAAGGTTTGCATCAAAAGTAATGAGCATTTAAAAATCAAAGTCTTGCGTAGGCTAGTGAGTTCTAAGCGACCACGATCCTGTTTATGAGCGGTCGCTCAGCCGCTGTGTGGGTTTTAATTTCCTTTTGTTTTGGTCCTTATTTAGAGGGGTTATCGATACCCTTTAGAGAGCTTTTTTATGAACATTATCATTTTCTTAATTGGTTTTAGGTCATTAGGATTAGCTTAGGGTTTAGAGAGAGAGAGAGAGTAGCTTGTAATTGCAATTTTCATCAATCAAACATTTCAATCAAGTTCTTCATTAATCAATCTCAATATTCTCTTTTTCTTTCATTTATTTCATTTTCTTTTGCTTAGAATTGCTAATAGTTTTATGATTTGTTAGAACCTATTAATCTTAGCTAAAATCAACTTCTTAATCATGTCTAGTGTTAGATTGTTGTCAATTTCTTATTTTATTGATTTTCCAATCATGAATAGTGAGTAGTTTTGTTTTCTATAGTTTATGGGAAGGAACGCATAAATTGATTTGGGGCTTATTACTTGCTAGCTTGATAGATTAAGGGGAGGGTAGTTTGAAGTGTAGTGAAGCTAGGGAGTTGCTTGTGGCCAAATTCGATCCCCTTGTATTAGTGATCTTGCTATGCTTTGCCTATGAGTATTATAAGATTTCTTTTCATGCCTTTGGACTATGAATTTGATAGTGCCTCGATAGAGGACTTGAGAGTTTAGGATCGTAGGTTGCTCTTTGTTTATGGTGGTCTAATTGGAGGGTGAAAATGGTGAGGCTTTAAGGGATAGTTTTCATCCTTGGTTTTAGACTCAAACTGTTGTTTTGGGGCACTAGCGGGACGGCGGGAGTATTTAAGTGACCGATCCCTCTTCCCAGCATTTTGTTAAGATAGTGGGTCAAGTTCCTCAATCCTGAATTGAGTTCTGAAACATAAACTCTAGATTCTTTAGCTTTTGAAATCTTATTTCGCTTGCTAGTTATTAGTTGGTTGATCAATGCATTTATGCACTATCTTACGGTCATTCTCCGCCCTCTTTAGCCTTTGTTTCACTCATTTATCGTGCGTTTTCAGTCGATTTTTCCTTCACTCGTCACATGTCACCAAGATTTCGGACTTTGTGTTATTTTTGGGTGTTTTCCAACTATTTTTGATGTAAAATTTGGGTAGAAGTGCTTTGACATTTTGCATGAGGTGATTGCAGGTCCTTGCTGAGATATTCGGAGTCAAGCGTGCTAAGCTCGAACTCAGAAGTGGAGATTTGAGGCTTAAAGAGGAAGCCAAGTGCAACAACATAGCCCAAGGCCCCCAGAGCGCCTGCTCCTTCCCCTTGAGCGTCCGCTCGTGAAGCAGTCAGAGAGGCAGAAAGTTCAGAGAATTTCAGAGCGTCCGCTCTGAGGTGTGAGCGTCCGCTCAAATAGGCCAAGGAAAAGCACACTCTCTAGAGTGCCTCAGAGCGTCCGCTCCAAGGCATGGAGCGTCTGCTCCAAGTGACCCAGAGCGTCCGCTCCATAACTTGGAGCGTCCGCTCCCTCTCCCTCGTGCCAGCTTGATTGGTTTTGTCGCATTTGGGAGCGTCCGCTCTGCTTAACCTCGAGCGTCCGCTCCTTGCTGTGGCGGCTCATTTACTCCGATTATTTCTCTTCTCTCTCATGTAACATATAAATACCCAACTTTTCTAGGTTTAAGGACACAATTTTAGACATTAGACTGCACACAAAACATTTTGATTCTCAAGTTAGTAGAAAGGAAGAACACTTTGGTTTTGGCTTGTAAACATCATTCAACAATCTTTTCTTCATTTTGCTAGTAATTCCATCTATTAAATCTTCTAGTTTTTGGTAACATCTCTCATTTCCCTCTTTACTTGTTCATTGTTTTTATGTTTTAGCTTGTTAATTACTTAGTTTGTATCTATTTTTAATCTCCTTGATTATAGTTTGTGAGTTTTAAGTTTGAATCTTTAAGTAGTTTTTGCTAATCTAYTTATCATTCTCTATCATCCATGTCTATTAGTTTCTCCATGCTTTATGTTTTGTTTATATTATTTAGTATGTCATCACTCCAGATAGTACAAAAGGTATTCCTATCGGGTACAAATAGATTGTAACAAAATAATTTTTTTCTTTTTATCGGCCAAAATTTCTGTAATACAGTGTTTATCTACCTTCCTAGATGCCTTTAACTTATAAGCGACTTCTCTACATCATGTACATTATGCATTTTGAACTTATCTCAACTACTTACCGCACTGAACTCTTTTTCATGTTTACGACTCACATACCTCGCCGGCCTAATTCTCTCCGTTCAACTTTTTGTTACAACATTTAAATCGTTATTAACTTCTAATTTAATATAAAATTTAATAAGCGTACGCGAAAAATGCATATCTCTTTCTATAACCACCACCGTCCACCACTTGTCCTTTCCGTCATCTTCACTCCACAACACGCTGCCCTACAATCTAGAACCAGGCCCTAATTCTCCTCTATCATTTTGAGGCCCAACCTGCATAGCTGATAACCACGTCAACAGCACCCAGAACAGCTTACCACCGCGCTTTGTTGGCTATTTCACGCCCACCAAGTGAAGCCGTTGGTCCCCAACTTGCGAGTCAAACCCCAACGTCAGCCAAATACTCAACCCAAAAACAACAGCCAGCGATTCCTGATGTTCATCAATCGATCGGCGTTCTATTAATATGCAGCAGAACTCGATGTAAGCTTTAAACGCCCTTAACTCTCCTTGCTTATGTATGACGAACGAATACGGTAATGGCTATCTTTCCTAGGTCGATCCCCCCTATAGGTTCTTCTATTGGCAGGTAGAAGCATTCGTTTGTTACTCGGGTGAGTTTTAAATTGGGTTGACTGCTTCGTTGATTTTGATGTGCGGGACGGTCCTTTGAGTAGAGAAGTAGTGCACTATTTGTTCATTGATTTAGCAATTGGTTCTGGGATGAGATCCATATGGGAACGAATTGTGGGGTGCGAGTTAAAGTTGTCATTTTATAATGGGATTGTAATTATGATAACTCGAAATCGCATTACATGCCGGTTGAATTTGTTTGAATTTGATGATGAAATTCGTTGAGCTTTTTGGTGTCTTTTTGACTCTTTTGACAGGATATAAGTTCGGAATATATTAGATACAATATACTTTCCGAAATCAGAAAGGCAGTATTACTGAGACGCTTTTAGACGTTAGGACAGTAGGTAGCTGAAAGGTGGTCGGCTATGCTTCAGAAGGCCCCGGCCCGTAGGGGCATGTGCTCCCAACTATGCGAGACCGGACGGCACTCAGGGCGCATATACTTACCCATCTCGACCAGTCAGGCTCAAAAGTTTTGGTCCCACACTTGCTCGGCAGCACCGTGTAATAGCTAGGGCCTGAGCAAAGGTCCGGTGCCTAGACCTGAAATCAGAGCCCGGCACCTGAGAACCGTGAATTCCTGGATCCAGGATTAAAGGTTTTCCAAACTACCTATTTAGCGTCGGCGGAACCGGTCTCGTGCCAAGTTCTCGGTTCAGGTCGTAGGAACCGGCAGGAGTTTTTCAGCGTGCGCGCTACCCGGATGGACCTGTAACCATTTTTCATTATAGGAAAAATAGATAAGCTTTTAATATATTTTTTTCTAAAAGTATCTATAGATCCTGTTTATTTTCCTAAAACACTTATATACTCTCATTCACTTTGTGTTTCTCACTGCGCTCCTCAGCCCATGTCTCACTTAAATTAGTACCTCGTCACTCCCACTTCTAACCACAAAGCCCCTAAAAAGAGCTCAAGACACGTATGTTGTAGTACGCACCCTGCCTCCATGCTCCACCTCACTTCCAATAGAGTACCTCTCATTGCCACTCGGACAGCTTGGCTTTGGCGCGCCCCATACCCGATACTTCACCTTTCTCTACTGCTTGATAGCCCATCCTTCAACACATCTCCGCTCTTAGCTTGCGCAGCAGGCCAAGCAGACCATCTACGAAAGTCAAGCCAGAAACAAGGCACGTAGCAGCCAGCCTCTTTTTCTTACGACGACGCCCTCGTTTTGCTTTTCGGAATCGCTGCGAACGCCCTCTTCGCAGCAGACCTCTAATTGCATTAAAAGCTCCAAGAAATTAAAGAAAAGGTCTTTAGCGCCGAGGGTCACGTGCGAAGCTCAACAGAAGTGGATTATTATTTTCTTTACGTATTTTTTTCCGTTGTTTCAATTCCATTATATTTGCTGATATGTGTTAATACTCTCATGTTTAATCAATTTCACGTTATGTATTCAATTTTTTCACAATCTTCCTGATTATCGTTCAACTATTTTTTCTTTACTGATAGAATAAAATGATTCATTTTTGAGGTTTTGTACTGTATTTTTGTCTAACGCGAAATATGTTGTGTATTGTATATTAATACTCACAGACATTTACGCAGTAGGTATGGTTTATTTGTACTTAATTTTTTTTTGTTTTTCAATATTTATTGTTTATTTGGATGTTGAGTTTTCAAATTGAAATCATATGAGTTGATTGTGAATATGTCAATGAGTTTAGCTCTTTTGGATAGTGTTGAAAATTGTTTATTGAACATTATTGAGTCGAAATGCACAATTAGGTATCCAATCCGGCTCTTATAGGTTTTTTATTATTGCTAACTTTTTCATTTGAGACGAGCCAAATTAAAACAATTTATAAACACCTAGTGTCTAACATCAGGTCCGGGTCCAGTCCAATTTTTTTGAGATTCCCGGTCCAGCCGATCGCTCCTGTTCTGGACTGGTGCTTTATCTACCTCTACTGAGTGCACAACTGAACTAAGTTAATAGTAAGAGAATGGTTTGTTAAGAAATCGTGCCTGACATCTTTCAAAACCTCTCATCCTCGTCGCCAAGTCAGCCTTCCTCATTCAGACTTTTGGATTCTGCTTCATCATCCTCTGTCATTCCTCTCCCTTTCCAAGTGCAATTTGTTATTCGTAGAGGTATCTGTTTCTTACCTTGAGTTCATTGATCTTTGTTCTCTAGGAATGATCCAAGTTTTTTGATACCAAACTCCGGTGGTCTACTCGCCTTCCCTTTGCTCTCTTTTGACCCTCTGTCCCTTGATTCTATGAGCTTTTCTTCTTCCTCCTTCCTGGCGCAAGACAAGGCCGATACGTCCCCTCCCATCCCCACGTGCTGTCCGCAGTTGGCTGAAGTGGTAGTTCCCTCAGCGCATCATCGGAGATATCCGCCATTCATGAACTTAGAAGTTCCTGGGGCAACCATTTTAAACTCTGCTCCATCATCTAGGTTCTGCTTCCATACCAAACCCTGGCTGTAGGGTAGCGGTCCTTAGCTTTCTCCAAAATGTGCAGACCACTTATCTGCGACAGGTGGCATAATTTGGTGGATGCCCCACTAAAATGGCCTGGTATGGTGAAGGAACCAGCAGAGCCGTAGTTAAATCAGTCCTATCCTAGGGCATGGCCGCGTGTGTTGATTCCGGCGAGAACTTAGGAGGCAGTCGTTTACTTTCTAATCCTCGGATCACGACGCTACCTCTTACCCTATATCCCTACACCCATAAGCGGCTAGCCCTTGCCTTGTTGCTATGTCCCGGGAAAACAAGCCCCCTTACATGCAGCCCGCGGGAGCTCGAGACCCACAAGGATTACAGGGCGGCCCGTAGGCCGACATTATTTACTTCAGGATGCACCTAGTCATTTGCACCATGATCATGGAGTCCCGATTGCGTATTTTGGATTGGCAACATTTACAGCCCGAAGCAAAGTAAAACAATCTCAACAAACGACACTCTACAGAATCAAAGAGAGCGCCTAACTCCTAATTCAAACGCTAAAGCTCCTCAACGTCATGCTTAACTACCAATGCATGTTAAACAGCACCACTAGGGGAAAGGGGATGAAGGACAGCCATGACAAGTCCAGGCGATTACGAGAATGAGAGCATTTTCATCATATCAAGCCACTGAGTGCGACATCTGTTTAAAGCACGTAGATGTGTGCCGCATTACCGTCGCTAGACGCATCTGTGCTGTCTGCAAGTTGCGATAGTATGCTGATCAGGGGACATCTGTACGATAGCAGCCAACCTCATGTGGCAAGCCTCGCGTTCATTACGCCGGTCCTGCGGCTCGCTAGTGTTGCATCCACAGCCCACACCCGCTAATTCACACAATAGCTCACATATGACCCGCAGATTCAGCCGTGAGACCTGACAGCGGACGATGAGAGCGACTGAGTCTGACTGATAAGCCTCTCTCCGCGCGCGGCACCTCCTACGGCATACTCTGATCTATGCTACGCATGAACAGACGTTCTACCTCCATCGTTAATCCCATACCACACGTGACCGCGTCCTCCGCGTTAATTCATTCCTGCTCTAGTCCCCACTGCTCACAAGATCGTCTTGCGTAACCTCGGATGTCCAATTAGATTCCTCGCAAACCACACTTTGGTAGATCAAGCAGATCCTATCGTAGACTAGTCTAAGCCAAACTCCTCTTTTTTTCCTAAGAGGCACATCAAAAGGTAGAAGTGGGCTAGGGGAGGGAAGAAGGCGCAGTATATCAACACAATTTCTCAGAGGCCAACAACAACTCAACTCGACCTCGCACGCACGTCATGCCATTTCAGTCTCGCGCACGATATCGATCATCTCGCCATAACATCTCCCGTCCCGCTGGCTAGAAACCTAAGTCTAGGAGGTGGGTATCTCTACTTAAGTGAACATACAGCTAGATTTAAGATCAACCAAAA
>SNQN01001267.1:13365-37840 GCA_008642245.1 Bassia scoparia
ACTTGTCTAGGGAAACAAGTATCTAAACTAGCTGGTTCCCAGAACCAACTACATTCATACTTCAATCATCCTGTTTCCTGTAATGGTTTGTCATCATTCAAAACTTAAGGAACTCAACAGTATATATTACAGAGTATTTCAGTATCATAAATTCTACTCAATATTGATTATGAACATATTACATTCTATGATAACATCTATCCAATGATATATAAACCTACAGTTTTTATATAACTAGTTTTTTGTGTCTCGTACGAGGCACGGGCTACATTTTTAGTTAAAATTTGTCTTCCGTATAATTTTGGAAGTATTAGGAAGAACAACATCGAAATTGAGAACAACCAAATGCACCAAAAAGTAATAAGGGAAAAACAATGTTTAAAAAAAATAAGACATGTGTCTTTTAACATGAATAATGGTGTTTTTCTACGTAACATATCTTAAGTGATATTTAAGAGGTAATCATAATATTTTGATTTCAGACTTCCTTTTAAAATGTTAAGTATAGATAGAAATTGAGTTAAATATATTGTTGTAGATATTACGGTGATAAAATTGATTAAAGAAATATGAAGGAATAAACTTAAAGATAATAATATGTGTAATGAATTACTTATGAGTCAGCGATTTGAAGGGATTAGTGAAGACGATATATAGATATATAATATTAGAAGTATAATTTGATAATTAAAAGTTAAATTTAGGTTGAATAATGTAATAAAGACATCTTTGTTATTATGAGGAGGGAATGATTTGTTAAAAGAATGTCTCATAAGGGCCACATGTCAAAAGCATGTGTGGGTGAGTTTTAATTATACCTTGCAATTGGATCAAAATCGATTGATTGGGTCTATAAGAGGTCGGTCAATATTAGAATTTTTTGTGGGTAAGTACCACTGAAATATGCCACTTTGTGGGGAAGTACCAAGTTAAATCAATTTTGTGGGGAAGTACCAAGATATATTTATGCTTTGTTAAATGGTTCCAATAGGTCATTTCCGGCAAAAAGTCAAGTTTCAAGCAATAATGGTCTTTTTTCGGCGAAAAAGTCAAATTTCAAGCGATGACCTCTCGTGTTTTGTCACTTACACTACGCGTATGTGTCAATTACTCTGAACTAATAACATCAAGTCCATTCCTTTCAACTCTTCTTTTTCTTTGCCTTCTCTCTCCTCCCTCACTCATTCTACATTTCTACCACATCTCTCTGTTCCTATGGTCAATCGGAGGACACCATCGAAAGTGCAATTCTCCTTCCTCCTCACTCCATTTAGGGAAATTTGCTAACTTTTTGATTTTTTTTTATTGAATTGCATTGTGAAATTGCTTGTTGATATGATTCTGAGTTATAGTGGAAATATTTTTCCATTTTGTTTTCTTTGAAATGTGGAAATTTGTTTGATATAATTGTTTGGTTGTTGTTTTATAATGCTGGTGTGGTAACTTTCAGACAAGTATTAGTTTATTATTAGCTAGATTGAGTGACAATAGTTATTTATGGTAGTTATTTGAAAAAAAATCAGAACTTGACACAATTAAAACTACTGAAATGAAATTAATTGAAAGGAAATAACAAATAATTACCTGGAAGGAACACTTTAAATGGAGTTGGAAAATTTTGATTTTAATAGGAGAAATAGAAGTGAAGGAGTACCAGGAGTGTAGATACATACATTTGTCCCTAGCCCAAAACGGCCAATGATAAGACACCCATCGCAACATACAAGTCAAATCGAGAGAACTAAGACCCTGACAGGCCCTAAAAAAGGCAGATTCCCTTGCACCAGACACCTCTTCCAGGTATTTAGCACCTCAAAAAATAAGTTTTAATTTTCTAATAATTTTAACTTATTTTTAAACATTTTTCTAGAATTTTTCAGAATTTTTATAAGCTTTTTTTGCAATTTTCGAAATTTTAAGCAATTTAATTAATTTTGCGATAATTAATTAAACTATGAAAATAATTCCGAAATACACGAAATTTTAGCACAACGCACTATTTTTCACAAGAAATTTTTACATAATTTTTCCATAATTTTTCGGTTGATGGTTTAATATTTATGAATTTCTTAAGAAAAAACGCAAAATCGAGCAAAGCGGGCAATCCCGAGAAATTTCGCCTCAACACACGCGTCCCAAGGGAGCCGAAAATCCCGAGCATCACGATAATATCAGCCATAATCGCAATAATATCGACTACAACCGTATAAAATCACGTATATATTTTATACGATTATATTACGATATTATTTTATTACAATATCGCTATTCGAGGTAAAGCAATCTCGAATATCGCAATAATATCCGACGCAATCGCAATAATATCAGATAATAATTGTATAAAATCACGTACAATTATATTATGATATTATATCATCGCAATCACACTATTCGAGGCAAGGAAAATCGGTTGAAATCCAAGCTGATACTGGGCGCAATTGTGCCCAGTTTTGGGCGCTATTACGCCCAGTTTTGAGCGTTATTGCGCCCAAAAATTGCCTGTTTTGGACGATTTCAACCCTTGCCTATAAATAGGGAGCCCCCCTATTATTTCACGAGGAATTACTCTTTGGATGCACAATCAGTCACTCGTCCAACTCTCTCTCTTATTCTCTCTCACAAACACATTCAAACACATTAAAACACATTCAAACGTTCTTTTGCAATAGATCTAGGAGATTTTTAAGGGTTCTAAAGGTTTGACAAGGGTTCCTAAGGGTCTAAAGCAGCATTCTTGATCTTCGACATTGTGTTGCGAGGTAGGTATGAAACCAACTTCTCAATTCTAAACCCCCTTTTGCATGCTTGTTTAGAATTCGACTTTTTATGTAATTTGCATGTAATACTGATTAACAAACAATTTAACGATTCAAATTAAAAGCCACCTTAAGGCATAACTTTAAATTCCTCGTACGAGTGCTTGCATGCTTGTCTCACAACTATAATATGCTTTAACCAATACTTGCAAATTTCGTGTTTCACGCCTAATAAGATAACTATGGACAACCGGTATTAGGCTCATGGAATACGGAATTAGGGTTTAAAATGAAAAACTGTTTGTTGTCATCTTTTGGACAATGAACTCGCAATAACTGAGTAGAGGCCGCTAGAGGCCAGGGGTGCTGTGCACTACTTCACCCTTACCCTTGTCCCCTAATCTAGACATTTGGTGCACTACTATACATGGAGTTCTTCGCCTTGCGTTTTGCAATTATAGGCAAGGCTTAAAATCGGTTCCGCAGCTTCCCAAAAGAAGTGCGGTGGCGACTTCCTTTAATCATTTCGAGTATAAACACAAAACTCCAGGTATACTCACAATATGCAAAAGCAAGAATTCAATTCTAGCAAAAAAATTGAGCCACCCTTAAATTGTACCCCCTGGAGCAGAGGGACCGCACCCAGTCCGGCCCAGTGACGCCCCGGCGCCTGTACACTGTTCTGGCGGCTTCACTAGGGAATTCACTGAAGCTATTACCTTTAGTGATGTGTGGGCAATACTCGAATTGTTATGCGATTTCAGTGTCTTTTAGACGACATTGTATTTTAGGCATCCTGCATTACACGGAACTTAGGTTGTTGGCACTGAGTTTCCGTTGTCTAGGCATCACGTCTCATATAAATGTGTTTTACACTTAAGACAAGACCTGTGGGCTCGCTTAAGATTGGCGCTGGTGCACTACCTATGTAACGAATTCTTAAGCTTGATTCCCATCCCCACCATGACGTGCGGCTGCGTGCACTACAAAGCCGTAATTTTAGACCTTCTTTGATCATCACAGCGGGCTAGATGTGTTAAGGATCGTTCTGAGCCTAGTCATGGGACCCTTTTGGACACCCGGACTGACACGTTCGATAACGTAGCAACTGACTCTAGGTGGCTGGACTTTTGTTTTTCTTTTGCATATAGGGTTCATGCTAGCGTGACAACGTGCTACGTGTGTTTAGACTAAGGACCCTAGCTTTCCATTCATAAAAAACAAGTCATTGAGTCATGTAACAGTCCTCATAGAGCACGGTGATCATTCCTTAGGCGTCGTAATGTCGAAATGGTTGTAAACTAGAATCTTTAGGCGTTGCGTCTTTGTTGAGTCATACAATTGTAAACGAACGTCGGACCTTTGAACTTCGCATTTAAAAAAAAATTAAAGAGAAGAAAAAAAAACGAACAAAATAGTGACAAAAAAAAGTGTAAAATGAAAATAAAAGGCGAGAGGCAAATTTCCGACGTTCATGCACTTTTTTACATTTTTGAGTCATTCAATAGGAATGGAAATTATCACCCCTAAGACATACAATGCATCACAGGTTGATTTGAAATGAAACTTAACTTTTGGTCCATGTGCAAATCAGGTAGGCACCAACAGTTTGAGCTCGTAGACACAGGGTTCGTTCCACGGTTCTTAAGCAGCACTCCGTAAATCAACACCATTACACTAATGGATAGGGAAGACACTCGAATGGACTTGACTTTAGCTGATTAAATGAGACCCTCAACCCATTGGCTTCCCAAGTCGCTCAGCTAGAGAAGTCCAACACCCAGGTCCTCGAAATTCTTGAGGAAGTGATTCGTGGAATCCTTGAGCACTATGTAGACCGGTTTCTGTCCAAAGGAGAATTAGCTTCTTCAGACAACAATTTGCAAGAATAAATTGGCAAGAATGAATAAAGTAATAAAGATGATTAACGATCCTCTTAAAAGCAAGACTATGGTCAAGACACATGTACTTTGCAACAAGCGCAAATACACTAGGATAGGCATGCCCTATGCCCAGGCCCTTGAGCACCTCAAGGCGATTGGATTCATTTTTCCAAAAGGCCCAACTCCTAATCCTCGAGAAAAGGCCTCCTAAATGGAGCATAGACAATTTTTGCAAGTTCCACAGAGGACATGGGCATGACACCAAGGAATGTCATACATTGAGGGAAGCAGTCCAAGACTTGATAGACAGCGACCGTCTCCCCTTTCCTCTCAAAGGTTCTAAGTAATACGCTAAGTTAACGGATACCAATAGATATCCAGGATTTGTGATTTTCAACAACAGCAACTTTGTAAACGGGGATCTTTTCCCCACAAGCAAAGCATCTACCCTAGATAGCCTCGAAGCACAAGGTTTGGGACTCCTGTTTGGCCAAGAAATCACCCCTCTAGCTGAACAAGAGATTTTCATGGCAATGACCAAGGAAGCATTTGACTCCACCACTCTCATCACACCAATTGAAGGCTTGGTTCATGGTTGGCGCAAAACCGTGAAGATCACTACTCCAAGAGGGAAGGTCATCATGTGCACTATGGGCGAAGGACCAATGCTCGAGGATTCTGAATATGAGACTGAGTCAGAGTCTACTGTCGTAAAAGCTAGGATAGCTAGTCCTAGGGAGTGTCCTCCTGAGTTTGTCAAGGACCCTAGTATACCCCTTCTCCCTTATTAATTAAGTCTCTTCGAAGACAAACTTATCTGTACTCTCTTCAGAGTTTAATAACATGCTCCTTTCTACTTACTCCTATTTTCCTTCTTATGATTGCTTTAATTCACAACTCGAAAACAAACAAAACAACAATGAGTTAATAAAGGCAACGGAAGACCACGAAAAGAAAACTTCTGTCATCGAGCAAACAGAAAAGGTAGACATCTCCGACAACGATACGCCACGGGAGATACAGATTGTTCTAATGACATTGAGTCCGCAAGGAAGGGATGAACTAGTTGCAACACTGAAAGAGTTTCGAGATGTTTTTGCTTGGTCCGATGAAGACATGTCAAGGATTGATCCAGACATCGCACAGCATAAAATTCCGTTCATAGAGGGGGCTAAGCCAGTCAAACAAAAGTTCTGTCGCATGAAACCGGATGTTGCCCTTAACATTTGACAGGAGGTCATCAAACAACACAATGCAAGCTTCATTAAGGTCATTAATTACCCTCAATGGATAGCAAATGTGGTTCCAGTACCTAAGAAAGATGGACGAGTTCGAATGTGTGTAGATTTTCATGACTTATACAAAGCAAGTCCAAAAGACGACTTCCCTCTACCATACATAGACATTCTCGTAGACAACACGGTAGAACATTCCTTGCTCTCATTTATAAATGGGTATGCGGGGTATAATCAAGTCAAAATGGCCAAAGAAGACATGGAAAAGACAACCTTTGCCACTTTGTGGGGGCTATATATTGCTACATTGTGATGCCTTTTGGCCTAAAAAATGTAGGCGCCACATACCAACGAGCTGCCACTACTCTACTTCATGACATGATACACAAAGAAGTAGAGGTTTATGTCGACGATATGATCATCAAGTCAAAAGAGTGCGAAGGACATACCATTGCACCAAGGAAGTTCTTCTAGAGACTCCGACAATTCAATATGCGTCTTAACCAGCAAAAGTGCACATTCGGAGACACTTCAGGAAAGCTCCTAGGTTTTATCATCAGCTCTCGAGGCATCGAGATCGATCCAACAAAGATCAAGGCAATCAGGTCACTTAGGCCACCGCAAAATGAAAATGAGATCCGAGGGTTCTTAGGTCGACTTTAGTAGATCAACAGGTTCATATCTAAGCTCACAATGGCCTATGAACCCATCTTCAAGAAACTGAAGAAAGTGCACCCAAGACATGGGATGATATTTGCCAACAAGCTTTCGACAGGATCAAGGAATATCTCACCCATCCTCCTATGTTAGCTAGTGCTCACTCTGGGCATCCATTACGGCTCTATCTTACGGCAACAAGCACCGCCGCTGGAGCAATGCTTGCTCAAGAAATCGACGGCAAGAAAAACGCTATCTACTACCTTAGCAAGAAGTTCCTTCCATAAGAGGAACGATACTCTGCACTAGAGAAACTATGCTTGTCTTTAGTGTGGGCATCGCGAAAGCTTCGACATTACTTGCTCACACATACCGTACATATTGTATGCAAAGGGGATCCTCTGAAATACCTCTTTGAAAAGCCAGCAGTCACTGGACACATGTCTAGATGGATGGTTATGCTTGCCAAATTTGACCTTAACTTCGTGCCTTAAAAAATCATCGAAGGTAACATCGCCTTTGAGTTCTTAGCAGACTCTCCAGACGAGGTCCTTCCTGAGGAATTTTACTTTCCAGACGAGGAACTTAGGATTACTGAGGAAGACAGTTGGTCGTTATACTTCGATGGTGCATCTAATCAAAAGGGATGTGGAGTTGGAGTGCTTCTAATCTCACCACAAGAGAAGCACAACCCAATTTTCGTCAAACTCGACTTCTATTTCACTAATAACGCTGCAGAGTAAGAAGTATGAATTCTAGGTCTACAAGCTGTCGTTGCACTTATTTTTAAAAGATTACGGGTATATGGTGATTCAAGCCGTTGGAAGGTACAGAGTGAAATCCATGCTCCGTATCAGTCCTTTCTTAAGAACATTGCATCCTAGGTAGACGTAGTCGAATACACCTACTTACGACAAGAAGACAATCAATTCACAGATGCACTAGCAAAACTCGCATCCATGGTGCGAATTTCAAGTTCAGTGACCCAAATGCCCATAGTCATTGAAAGAAGACAAGAACCAGCATACGTCTGCACTCTAGACGAAACAAATGAGGTGCCCAACCTCGATCCGGAAGAGCCATGGTACAAAGACATCAAAGACTCCCTAGAAACCGACAAATACCCTTCTAGTGCCACAATGAAGCAACAAAGAGCTTTGAGGCGTCTCGCATCTCAGTACTTACTTTAAGGCGGAGAAATCATCATATGTTACAATTTAAACGAAAATTACACATTAGGTGTACAATATGATAGTTATAGAGAAAGGAAAAAACACCCATAAGAAAACAAAGCTAAAGAGTTAATTAACATTAAAGAAACACCAATACAATAAAAAAAAAAGGTATTAGGAAGCAGAAACATGAGCTTGGTCAAAGGGAATAGTACCAACAAAAAATTAATACAACTATACACTAATTCAGTAACAGGAAACCATTACCAGCAGCAGGGAAGTAATTAACAATGATGATCTCATCCAAAGTTTCCAGAGTAAAGTAATATAGGAAGATGAATTGTATATCAAATACTTGAGATTGGAAGTTAATTTCTTGGAAATCAAATAAGGAATTAGTACAAGATTAAACCCAATTTAACAAACTAAAATTCTCATCATCTATTTCACATCTTATTTGCACTGATGCTTACAAACTAATTTAAGCGCGATCATATTTCATTTTACCTGTTAGTATACTGCATATGATCAGTTGGAACTTGGAAGACTAGCGCGGTTTGAGCTTTAATCAGCAACTTTATGTTGCATTGCAATTGTAAGAATTCTGTTCTTCAATTAGACAAATGAAAACTAACCCAAAAAATAAAAGAAAAAGATTACCTTGTACACTAGACCAAAGCCACCTTCACCAAGCTTGTTGAGAACATAGAAGTTTACTAATTGCAACTTCCAACTCTTGAAACTTAAACAATAATGCTTAATCTTTGAATTTACCTTGAACAGTACAAACAAAATAGCAACATCCAAAATAATAAACATCATATTAACACTACAAAAAAAAAAAAAAAACCACAAAAATTGTCAAAAAATTAAATAAAACCCTAAACTAAATTTTATAAAAATGGAAAAAATTACCTAGAGAGGCGGCGGCGGTGGGTGAAGGCAGCGGCAATGGTGGCTGTAAAACAAAAAAAAATTAAATCCTCAAATAAAAAAAAACCATATTCAAACCGAAATAAACCCTTACGCTGGTGGGGGTAGGTCGACGGCAACGCAGAGAGAGAAAGAGAAAGGGGCGGCATTGGGTAGAAGGAGAGAGTGGTGCCAGTGGGTGAAAGAAAAAAGAGAGAGAAAGAGAGAGAGGCGGTGAGAGAAAGAGAGCGGAGTGGTCGCCGGGGACTCGCCGGTGGGGGTGAGTCGCCGGTGAGAGGAGAGAGAGAGGTGCGGGTTGGGGGTTTTGGGTTTTGGGGTTTTCGGGTATGAGAGTCGAATGAGAGTGACAGTGTCGAATGAAGTGGGTTAAAACGCGACCGAGTTTTTTTTAAAAAAAAAAAAAAAAATTAGCGACCGATAAATCGATCGCTAATTGGTTAGAACATAGGAGGGAAACAAAAACTCAAAAATCCGCCAAAATTGAGTGTTTAGCGACCGATATATTGGTCGCTTATAGTGACCGATTTCAAGTCGGTCGCTAATTGCGTTCGAAATATCGGTCGCAAAGTGCTTTCCGACTGTTTTCGGTCTATAACGGTTGCTAATACCGACCGATTAAAAATCGGTCGTACGTATGCAAATTTCTAGTTGTGTAGGGAGGACAACAAGAGAGGAAGATAACCAAAAGAGCCATGCTTGCTGCTTGGGGAGGTTCTAGGGTGAAAGCGAGGAGGACAAGGCTCTTGTTTGTGTAACAACAATGTTGGGAGACGTAGACCAGAGATAGACCAGTTCTGGAAAGAAAGGTCACATGTATCTCATGGCTGGAAGCAGCTCTTCAAATGAGGAACAGGTAACTATCTCTGAAATCCAAGATCAATGAGGTACTTTGATAGAGATGAGTTATTAGGTTTTATAGACTCTGCTATAGAACAAAATATTAAAGGTAATGCTGCTTATAGAGCTAACAAGAAAAAGTTAAAAGAAATAACACGAAATTTTAGACCTAAGTGAATGTCGTTCTACTGAACTTGAACTTATTTGTACAGAACTGAAAGAAAAAATTTCAGAGCTTGAAATAAGTTTAGATCAAAAGAGCATGGAACTTGAGTTACTAAAACCACAGTCAGATTTTACTGGAGAAATTTTTTATCAAAACAATGACAAAGGATTTAATAAACTTAAGGATGCTGAAGTGGAAGGAATAAATTTTGAGTTGCTCAAATAGAAGAGTTTTACTCAAGAACATGATGATTTAATTCTAGCTCATAATTATATGATTGATGATATTGAAGAACTGTTCAAAGAGTATGTGAATATGAAAACTTCTCTTGCTAGCACTAGTGGTGCAAATGTTTGTGTCGAAGATTTGTGTTTAGAATATGAGGGTAACATCTGCGATTTACAATCTGAAATATTCAATGTAAAGAAAAGTATCAACACTAAAGTTGCTTCAGGTAATCAAGATGTTGATGCTGATTCTTTACATTTGGAATATGAAGGTAAAATCTATGATCTTCAAGCCAAAATATACAAACTATAAAAGGCAAAAACATAGAGATTACTATTGAACTAGACATGGAACTGGTTTCAAAACTCAAAGATGAGCTTCATAGGGCAAACTTGGATCTTGCCATTGCTGCAGAATTTAATGAAGCTTAGCTAAAAGAACTTGAAACCAAAGAACAGGATCTGAATGATTGCCTAAGACAGATGAACAGGTTGCTCGATGCTCAAAGTACTCTAAATATCCTAAATATCCTAATCTCTCAATTTGGAAATTCTCAGAGGTTTGGATTACGGTATACTGGTTCTAGTTCCCATCAACCACAAAAGTTAGGCAGAGATGGTGCTTGGATTTCTAAATTCAAGCGAGGTAAGTATGTGTTTGTAAAGGACATGCATGCTTGCACCTATTATGGTAAGAATGGACATATGATTGATTCATGCTGGACTAAGCATAAAAATGAACAGAAATCAGTCACATGTCCAAAATGTCACACACAAAATAGGTCCAGAAGGGAAAAACATTATAAAAAAAATGGACAAGTGTGAAACAAATCTGGGTTAGAAAGGACAAAGCCAAACCAATTCGAAAGAACAAGGAACCCAAGAAAATATGAATTCCTAAGACTAAACCTTAATTTGTTTGTGCAGGTTAGAGTGAAAGGAATGCAATATTGGTATTTGGACAGTGATTGCTCAAGACACATTACACATGTCCGGTGATAAAAGTAAATTTCTTTCACTCGTAGCCTATGAAGGAGGAAGTGTCACCTTCGGGGATAATAGCAAAGGTTTGATCAAGGGTATAGGTAAGGTTGGTGAGACACTTTCTTAAGCAATTAATAAAGTATATTTCATTGAAGGTTTGAAACATAACCTCTTGAGTTTTTCTCAGTTGTGTGACAACGGAAATCATGTTGAATTTGAAACAAACCTTTGTCACATAGTGAACACTGAAACAAAGTAACTGGTCTGCATGGGGTTCAGACACAATAATGTATACATAAAATTCTTGAGTCAGATTCCTAAGACTAGTGCTACTTCTCTTAGTGTTATTGAAGATGACCATTGGTTATGGCATAAGAGACTTGGACATGTAAGTTTTTCTCTGTTAAATAAATTGTGATCTCAAGATTTGGTTACAGGTTTACCTAACATCAAATTTGCTGCAGATCATATTTGTCATGAATGTGCAAAATCTAAACATGTCAAGTCATCTTTTCAGCCAAAGAAGGTTGTAAGCACTACTAAATCATTTGAGCTTGTACACATGGAATTGTGTGGACCCATGCGTGTGCAAGGTACAAATGGTCATAGTTATGTGTTTGTTTTGGTTGATGATAATTCTCGTTATACTTGGACAATTTTTCTAAAATTTAAAAATGCACTACTACAAAAATGAGATAAATCACCATATTTAAGAGACCGGTGGAGTGATTTAACCGGTTTGTTACACTAAGAGACCGGTTAAATCACTTCACCGGTCTCTTATGTTTAGAAAAGAAATCGGTTTTCACAACCCGATTTTAAAGGTATGGTTTTGAATTTGACAATGTCAGTTTTGTAACCTACTACAATGATCATGGTGTAACGTACAACTTTTCAGCTCCCAGAACTCCACAAAAAAATGCAGTAGTTGAGAGGAAAAATCGCACTCTAAAAGAAATGGCAATAACTATGCATCTAGAGAATGGTTTACCTCGAAACTTTTGGGCTGAAGCTATGAGTACTTCGTGTTATATTTTAAACAGGGTAATGTTGCGACCATTGTTGAAGAAAACTCCTAATGAACTTCTTAGGGAAGAAAACCAAACATTGCACATTTACGTGTTTTTGGGTGCAAATGCTTTGTACACAATAATGGTAAATCTAGTTTGGATAAGTTTGACCCAAGGAGTGGTGGAGCTATTTTCGTTGGATACTCTTCACACGGCAAGGAATACAAAGTAACCTTGTGCGTTGAAGAAAGTATTTATGTTCTGTTTGATGAGACTAACATGTTTAGCAAGCATGTGCAGGTTGATAACACTAATAAGTTCGAGATAGCAGGTATGCTGAACTTGACAGGAGCTGAGGAAGGAAATGATGCTGAACCAGACTCACCACACAACTCTCTTAGAGAGGAGGAGTCTGGTACAACACAAAATCAAGTAGCTCAAGAGGTAAGGGAAGACGAAAGTAACTTAGAGGCACATCCACATGAAGATGATGAAGTTAAGATCACAAGAGGAACTGGTTTACCCATTCGAAATGAAAATGACATAGGGGGAACCAGTACCAGACCAGGTTCAACATTGGAAAGCACAATTGTTATTTTTGATACAAATAAATCTTTGAAGTATAAGTCCTCTCACTTCAATAATCTTATTATTAGAGATATTAATAAAGGGGTGCAGACTAGGAACTCTACTTTACAAAACTTTTGTGCATTTTACTCCTTCCTTTCAAATGTTGAACTAACTGACTATAAAATGGCTTTAACAGATCCAGATTAGGTTCTAGCTATGCAAGATGAACTCAATTAGTTTGAAAAATCAAGTTTGGCATCTTGAACCCAAGAAGGATCCTATGTCTATTATTGGAACCAAATGGGTATTCAGAAACAAATTAGATGACTCCGGTGTTGTAGTCATAAATAAAGCTAGGCTAGTGGTTCAAGGGAATCAACAAGAAGGAATTGATTATTATGAAACCTTTGTTCCAGTTGCCCAGCTTGAAGCAATTAGGATTTTAATTGCATTTGCAGCCCACATGAACTTCAAACTCTTTCAATTGGATGTTAAGACAACCTTTCTTAATGGCTATTTGAAGGAAGATGTTTACTTGGAACAACCCCCTGGCTTTGAGGATAGTGACTTGGCAAACCATGTGTTTAAATTTGATAAAGCTCTTTATGGTCACAATCAAGCTCCTAGAGCATGGTATCAGAGACTTTCCAGTTTTCTTCTAGAAAATGGATATAAGAAAGGTTCTATTGACAAGACACTATTCTTAATAGACAACGGAATTGATCTGTTAGTGGTCCAGATATATGTTGATGATATTTTGTTTGGATCAACTAATCCTGATTTGTGTGATGAGTTTGCAGATTTGATGAAAAGTGAATTTTAGATATGTATGATGGGAGAACTTGGGTTCTTCCTAGGGCTTCAAATCAAGCAAACCAAGGATGGAATAATGATCAATCAGCTGAAATATCTCAAGGAGCTGTTGAAGATATATGGTCTGCAGGACATCAAATCCTATGAAACACCCATTCCAACTTCCACAAAACCGAGCCTTGATGAGAAGGGAAAGGATGTTGAGGGTAAGCTGTTCAGAGGTACGATTGGCTCATTATTGTACTTGATAGCAAGTAGGCCAGATATAGTGTTTTCAGTAGGGTTGTGTGCTAGATTTCAAAGCAACCCTAAGGAATCTCACATAAAGGTTGTCAAGAGGATTCTGAGGTATCTGAATGCTACTGATGATCTATCTCTGTGGTATCCAAAAGAAAGTAGTATGAACCTAATTGGATACACAAACACTGACTATATTGGTTTTATTGTGGACAGGAAGAGCACTTTTGGAATGGCCTATTTATTGGGTTCTTGCCTCATCTCATGGGGATCAAAGAAAGAAAATTCAATGGCTTTATCTATAGTAGAGTCTGAGTACATTGTAGCTGCTTTGTGTTGTGCTAAACTCCTGTGGATAAAGTCACAACTAAAGGATTTTGGGGTTTGTTTCTTAAGTGTACCCAATTTATGTGACAACACAAGTGCTATTAATATTTCGAAAAATTATGTCCAACACTCTAAAACCATATTGAGATTATACGTCATTTTTTGAGGGACAGTGTTAAAAAAGGTAATGTTGAGTTAGAATTTTGCAAGTTAGAAGATCCACTAGCTGACATATATACAAACCCTTTGAGTAGAGAAGTGTTCATGAAGCTTCGTACCTTGTTAGGTGTGATTAAGATTAGACAATGAGCTCTTAGGTCTTGACTTGCCTCATTTGGCTGGTCAAAATGATGTCTTCTTTGTACATATTTTTTTATTCTACTATTGTTTTTTTCTTTCTTCTTTATATTTTTTTTGGGCTCACAAAGTTGTTATGCGATGTTGAACTGATCAATCACGTACTCATGGTACATTAGCATAAGTCTTAAAAAAGGGTATGTTTGCATAGACCGGTGACAGATCACTTGGGAACCAGTTTCTTGAGGCGGTTCTTTATTTCTGAATATTTTATTCTAATTTCAATCGATTTCAAATTTTGGAATTAATTGCAAAGTCGGCTGTAATTATGGCAACTGCCACATGTAAGAACGGATAATTGTTCAAATTTCTTGCGAAATATCCGTTGCTTATCAATCTTGCCTTGTTATATATATCTTGCATGTGATCAAAATATTATCTTCTTCTTTTGATCAAACACTTTCCATTTTTCTTTTCTCTCACTTGCGGTTATATAATTTTTCGCGCAAATTATAATTGTTCTCATGATGTGTTCTTCTCTCTCTGAATTCTTGAGACACAAATTGCTCAGGTTTTTTGTTCTGTTTCTTTTGCTCGAATCATAGTCACAATTCAGTCTCACCATGTCTAAGAGCAGAAGCACTAAGTTAATTAGTTGAGAAGGAAGTAACCGAGTCTCCAGAAATCGAGACCGAAAACAAGGAGTCTGAGAAGGTAATTGAGTCGGTTGTGAAGGAAATTCTGGAAGAAGTCGAGGAAGAGGAGGAAGAGCCTCTAATTAGAAGAAATTCAAAGAAGGTTGCAACCACCAAAACCACCACTCCATAATCCACCAGAAAATCCACCACCACAAAAAATTGTAACTCCCAAAGCCACCTCCAAAACTGTCAAAACCGCAACTCCAAAACCCACAAAAACCACCACTCCCAAAAATTAAAGCCTATCTAACCCAAACAAAAGAGTACTACACCACAACCGGTGAAGCACTCTAAACCCAAGGAATCGGAGAAGGAGGAAGAGTTAAAGAAAATTTGTCTTAACCAGTTACAGAGTCCGAATCGGTTGAACACGAGGTTGAAGAAGGGGTTGAAAAGGAGGATGTAATTGGCGCAATAATGTGAAAGGAGATGAAAGTCAAAAAGGTAGCAGCAAAGAAATCGCCAGCTAAAACGGTTAAGGTGGTTCAGAAGGAAGTTGTGAAGGAAGTACCAAAACCCAGTACCACAAAACAACCAACCAAAACCACCACAAAATCTAAAACCCCTACTCCCAAGACCACTCCAAAACTAGTAGAGAAGAAAAAGGAAAAAGAAGGTGCTACTATTGAGGGGGAAACTGATGTGGGGACAAGTTATGAGGAACAGACTAATGCAAGCAAAGTTGTACGAGTAAAGACAGTTGACAGGAAGGGTGTTGAAGCTTCCAAAGGCAAAGAAGTGATGTCAGTACCACAACAAGACCAGTCCCCTATGGACAAGAAGAGAAAGCAATCTGCACTAACCATTGTTGAGGGCCCAAAGCCCAAGAAAAGTAAGTCTATCAGTCCTCAACCTCCGTATGATCTTTCTAATAGGCAGATTCTCGTTGGTTTCTCTATTGCTAAGAGTTGGGTAGAACTGAAGTTCTTGCATGAAATTAGAGATACCCTAGATTTTCCAAAATGGTATGTGTTGTTTGCTAAAGAACTGGATGTGTTTATGCCTTTGGTTGAAGAATTCTATGCTCACCTACATACATAGGATGATGGGTCCTATTTTTCCTTTGTTAAGAAAAATCCTATAAACTTGTCTGAAAAGAAATTGGTTGATATTCTTAAGGTTCCCACTAAGGGACTTGATGTGTATTATTGTGAAAATTGGCTAAGTGTTAAAGGAGTCACAACAAAAAAGATCCAGAATCGGTAATTCAACAGTCTACCTAACCCTAAGCAGGGATACACCATCGGCCATCTAAGGGAACCAATTATGAGGATATTTCATACAATAGCCTAAAAAATTATGTTTCCCAGAGCGCAAGGTCGTATTTGTGTACGATTGATGGATAGTGTTCTTATTTACTCTCTCATGGAACACATTACGGTCAATCTCCCTGCTATGGCTCTTTTACACATGATATGCTGCGTTAAGAAGGCAAAACATGCTTTGCCTTATGGTGGCTGGCTGACCTTAGTGTTTAATCACTGGAAGATTCCGATGGTGGGAGATTATGGATCAATGTCCCATCTCACCAATCAGATAATAGGTAAGAAAGGCATGAGTTATGCAGGTGGGATTTTGAAGATGAAGGATGAAGTTAAGGGGAATGCAGCAGGTGTAGGGACCAGTACCGAATTAGTTCAGGCAACTTATGCCTTGGTGAAGCAATTGAGTGACTAGAACACAATGATGAAATCAATGATCAACAATGTCACTCAGCTTTGTACTGCTCTTCAAGAATCCTATAGGAGGGTTGAGGTTCTCCTTGACCAAGCAGGCATTCCAGGTCAGGAGGATTCTGTAGAGAAGGAAGAGTCTTCCCAAGCTGCTGAGGAGGATGAAGATCTGGTTTGTGAGAATGCAGAAGAAGAGGAAGTGGAGGAAGAAGAAGATGCTTCAGATGACCTCGAGGATGATGATGATGATGTTGAGACGGGAAATGACTCTAGAGTTGATTAAATTGCCTCTTTTCTTATTTTATATTGCTGCTAACCCCTCTTATTTTGAAAAACTCTATCACTAGTTTCCCTTCTCCCAAATTACAAAACATTATTCTATGTAATTTGGTTTCCTCCTGGTTTGTAATAACTATTTAAGTAGGACTATTACTTTTGCTACTATTTGCAGGAACACTTGATAGCATCAGCATCTCTAGAATGATGTTTGAGCTGCCTAATTAGCTTTAACTTTAATATAATTAGTAGTTTCCACTACTGGTTGTGTTTCTGTTCTGTTATTTTGTTACTTGAATTGTTTTGATGATGCCAAAAGGGGGAATGCAGGTGAAGTTCTGATCTATTTCCACCTATCTCAGGGGGGAAGAAGATCACTTGAGTTTTAATCTGTGTATGTTGCAGGAACTATAACAAAGTTAAACACCTTGTTAGAGGTGACAGACCACTCTAGTCTGGAAGTAAGTTTATACCACACACTTATTCATCCTAATGACTTGGAAACAAGTCTGAACTAACTAATGTTCTTATTGCGAAGTTAAGGGGAATGCATCAACTTGATCTAGTTTAATTTTGTTACGAGAAATGTAAATAATATATTTTTTTGAGAGGTAAAAAGAAATTTAGTTCAAACAGCAGAATTACAACACAAATCCTCATATAGTCTCAAACAAGCTTGAGAACTGCCAAAAGAGAAAATTACAAAGCACAAAACCAAAGAGCATTACTCCTACTAACCTTCTTGCTTGACAAATGAGAAATCCTACCCTTAATGACAAATTGAATATGAGTAATTACCCTATCAGTATCACAATTATTGTTTTTTACAATGTCATTCCTAGTTTTCCACACCATATAAGTAGTAGCAGCAACACTAGCCAAATAAACTTGCTTCCTATAGGCAGAATGTGAGTAGTTCTTGATCCACCTGAGCAGTTGTTGAAGGTTAGCGCAATGGTTGTGAATACCAAGCCAATGTTTAATGGTCTACACAAAGAGACCACTTACCTCACAGCCAAAGAAAAGATGGTCACGAGTCTCGATTTGCTTGCCACACAAACAACATATAACATCAGTAACAACCCCCTAACCAAACAATCTATCCCTAGTTGGCAGCCTTTGTTTTAGAGCCAGCCACAGTAGGAACCTATGCTTAGAAGCATTAAACTTACTCTAGACAACATGTCTACAAATCCAAGGCCTAGTTACATGTCTAGTCTCCAAGTAGAGCTTCTTGATACTGTACTAAGAATCAGAACAAGCAAGCAAGAAAGGTCTCAAATGGTCCTTAACTTTGCATAGACTCTTAACTACCCAGCTAGCAGCCACTGGGCACTGAAAATCCCACTAGTTCGTATCCTTGAGATAAAGAGTGTGAATCCAATTCACCCACAAATTATCCTTCTTGTGAGCAATAGCCCAGACCTCCTTACCCACAACAACCATATTCCAAAAAAGGATCTTTCTAACACCTAAGCCACCAGCACACTTAGGCCAGCATACCTCATCCCAGGAAACATACCCTTGTTTAGTTCTCATCCAAGTACCATACCATAGGAAATGTCTGCAAATTGAGTTAATCTGATGTAGAACAGACTTAGGAAGGATAACAATTTGGCACCATTAGACACATATAGACATGAGAACTACATTGACCAAATGAAGCCTAACACCATAAGATAAGTGTCTGCTACTCCATACTTTAATCCTTTTGCACATTTTGTTAACCAAGATCTTATAATTAGAAGTTTTTGGCTTTTTTGAAGAAATTGGTACCTCAAGATACCTAAAAGGAAGTGCCCCTAGCTTAAAACCAGAGAAAGCAATAATCCTTTCCTTTTTCTCCTTAGACATTCCAGTCCAGAAAATCTCAGACTTTTTAAGGCTAATTTTCAAGCCTGTAGTCTGAGAAAAAACTCTTAATCAACCAATGAGAAGCATAATGGAATCAGCATCACCATGAGAAAAAAGAAGCAGATCATCTGCATAACATAGGTGGTTCATCTACATTTGTCTGCATTTGGAATGAAACTAAAATTCAGGCCTATCACCCACTCTCTTTAGTAACCTAGAAGCATATTCCATACATAATGTGAACAACAAAGGGGACAAAGGATCCCCTTGCCTCAAACCTCTCTTGGGAGTAAGGAGCTCACCAGGGTTACCATTGAGCAGAATAGTAAATCTGGGAGTAGTGATGCATGTCAAGATGAGGTTGATAAAATGTGTAGGAAACTGCAACTGTTGAAGCATTTCATGGATAAAATAATATATATTTTGCAATTTAATAGTTTATTATTATCTTACTCCGCTATCTAATTTGTTATGTGAAATGTAGATACCCCGTAGTATATATTTTGCAATTTAATAGGTTATTATCTTACTCCTATCTAGTTTGTTACGTGAAATTCAATTAGGTTAAATTTGTGATGTATTTAATTATAAATTTCATAGTTTATTTAATTTAAGTTTTTTAATATAGATTTTTGTACTCGAAATGTAAGTATTTTTTAAAATTAATGAGTTGTTTGCATCATCCGTGCAATGCGAGCTTGACACGTATGATAGATGATGTCATCATTACATCAACATCATTTTGTTTTAGTGTATAAATAAATTACAGAAGAGTACTAAATAGAACTTATTTTTAATTAAATGAATATATTACAACTAAAACAAACTTATTTTTATTACGGAGTAATACTTATTAAAATAAGCTGACAAAAATAAGACCTAATTTTCCTTTCAAATAACAATCTTAATACTTGTCTTAACTAACATTATAAGCACGCGATGAGTGCATTCATTTTAGAAATTTATATTAAAAAAATATACAATTAGAGTATTTAAGTCTTTTAAGTAATTAAAGGTGTTTTAGGTCATTAAGAATGTATAAGTCATTTAATAGGGGACACCATCCTCCTTTTCCCTTTTGTAATAGAGATTAAAGATTTTTTTTAAACCAATTCCCACTCCCCGAATAAAAAAAAGGAAAAAGCTATATACATCCCTAAGGGCTGCATATAAGAAGCCATAAATAGAAAGTTTAAGAAAATATTAAAATTAATTACATTGATTTTTTGTGTAAATTTTTCATGAATTTGTAAAATAATATTAATTTTGGAAGCATATTTAATGCTTATATGCAACCCTAAGGGCTTTATATAGCATTACCCTTAAAAACTTAGTACTTCGTAAAAGGAACACAAGAAAAAATAAATTTTTGCAAAAACAAGAATAAATAAATAAATACAGATAGAAAGAGATAGTTACCCCATCTAGATGAGTAAGAGCAAGATGAAGGGGTGCTTGGAGTGAGTTATTGACAATACTCGCCAAGGTCGGATCCTTGGAAAGCAAAAAATCCGCGACAAGATCATAACCACCCCGAAGAAGAATAACATGAAGAGCGGTGTTACCCTCTGAGTTCTTAGCCCTCCATGGTCTCTCTTCATCATCATGACCAATATCATCCTCCTCTTCAACATTATCATCATCGCCACCACCACCACAACCATTAACAACAACACAACAACCAACACCACCATCATGCCCAGGTGCTGATCACAGCTCGATTCAATTGATGAAATAGTCCAACTAGCCTAATTAGCTTATATTTTAGCTCAATTGTTAGTTAGTTAGTTAGTAATAACCAGTTTGTTAGACTATGTTGAGTCCCCTGGTGTTTTGAGTGATGTCAAGCAGTTGCAAGAACAGGTACATTGGTCTGATGAATACAACTGGTCACTTGAAAGATAGTGACATGTATGCTAACAAGTTATATTGTGCAAATTGCTATATGTGTTTGGCATACAAGAATTCCAACTATTGAAGCAGAAAGTACATTGAGGAAGACTCAAGAAGATTAATCTTAGCATGAAGATCAAGGAAACTTCGAGAAGTTGAAGAGCAAAGAAGATTAGTTCTAGGATTAGAAATAAGTCTTCTTGTTGTATAAGTGCATAAATGTGTTTGTTGAGTGCTTGTATTATTGGATGATGGCATTGGGCTTTGAACTTTCTCTCTTAGAGTTGAAGGCAACTAAACCAATTGGTTGGTTGACTTTGACCCTACCAATTAGGAGAACAATTGTACTGTTCTCACAACGTGGATCATCTTGTCGAGAAAGAAAAGATTTTTGGAAAGTACTTCTTAAAACGGTTTTATGGAATCTTCAAAATGATCTGGTGGGAATATATGTTTGGATATATGGTAATTACTTGAGATGAAATTAAATTAACATAAGATATTATAACATCTTGTATGGAATAATATCTTATGGGACTTTCCTAAAATATAGGGAATAGATATATCTTTATTTATCTCCTATATTCTAGGGTTGCATCACTAGTAATTCCTAGGCCTTTGGCTATAAATATCCATGCACATAGACTCACGAAAAGACTTCCCTCCCCGTTCTTAAAAAGTGTATCTTTGAGAGATAGAAAGAAAGAGAAAAGCCTAAAGCTAGATCTTGCAAGCGTAATTCATACACACGAGTGCACAAAGAAATTGAGCGATCAAATACTCTTGTAAACTCATAAAGTGAGTAATTGAGAGAAAAGTGAGTTGTGTTGAATCACCAACGAAGGGGTTGGTGATTGTGAGTTCAGTTGCGAGTGCTTGTGAGTTCAAGTGCGAATTTTCACACTTCGGCTGAGTGTGGGGTGACATTGTGTGTTTGAGTTCACATACATTGTGAATGAGGGTTGCTTTGTTATTTCGGAGTAGATTTAATAAAAGTAACCAGGGTAGGAGGACGTAGCCAGAGTTGGGTGAACCTCGTTGAATTTGTGTGTCTTTATTGTTATTGCTCGAAATCGTTCTACGTATTATTCAACACTTATTCCGTTGTGAGACTAGTCCAACTGGTCTACTCTACTAAAACAATACACAATGAAAAAATTTAATATGCACTCAATTCACCCCCCCTCTTGAGTACCTTCGGGAAACCTTCAATTGGTATCAGAGCCTAAGCTTCTTGTACGGTTAACACCTAGAGAAGTTGCACGAGTACTCAAAAAATGCAAGCAATCGGATATGACAACAAAACTCCCAAGTTTAATGGAAAGAACTATGCCTGGTGGAAGAACAGAATGCATAACATCATCATGGGCATTAACTATGAATGCTGGATGATTGTGAAGAACGGTCCAGCCGTGGTCAAGCAAATTAACTCATCAGGTGTGGTTCATGTGAACAAAGAAAGTGAATACATAAACATAGATTACAAGACACTAGAGAAGAATACTAAAGCCATGCCCATCCTACAACAAGCCATTGTAGAGAACAAGACCAACAAGATCTCAACATGTTAGTCAACCAAGAAGATCTGGGATACCCTAGAAGTTGCATATGAGGGTACCAGCCAGGTAAAACGTTCTAAGATTGATTTACTTATGTCAAAATATGAAGCTTTTAATATGAACAAAAACGAGAATATTGAAGATTGCTTTGGACGCTTCATGACTATAGTAAATGATCTADAATCACTTGGTAAGAACTTTACTAACGAGGACCTGGTAAGGAAAATCAGATGCTTAGAAGCCTTATAGGTTCTTGGACAGCAAAGGTGACTACAGTGTACGAGGCAAAAGATTTAACTGTTCTCACACTAGAACAGTTGATCGGTTCCCTCATGACACATGAGATGTTAGTTGATGCCAAAACAGACAGGGAACCAGTAAGGGTATTGCAATGAAGGGGACAGTTGATGAAGATGACATTGCCATCATGGCCAAACGCTACGAGAAGCACTTCAAAAACCAGAGAAAATTTATGAAGGGTAAGAATTCCAGTAAGACTAATTCTTCTAATGCAGGTTGTTTCAAGTGTGGAGAAGTTAGACAACTCATCAAAAAATGTCCCAAGTGGAAGGATAGGCAAAGTATGAAGAGCGAGAAACAAGCGTTCAAAAGAGCCATGGTTGCTTATGTGTGGGGCAACTGAGAGTCTGATTCAGACGAGGAGGAAGACTTATTAGAAGACAAAGTTTCTATGACTACTGTTCTTGAACATTTTCCAAAACTTGTTCAGGAGAATAGTAGTCAAAACAGATGTCTCATGGCCAAAACAGAAGAACCAAGTTCACCACGGGCATGTATAAAATCTGTTTAGGAGATGTCTCTAAAATTCGTGAAGACATGTATAATTATGATAGAGATAATATGCTTGAATGTTTGGAAACTATGCTTGATGAGATCTTGGCTTTAAGTACTGCTTATTAAGAGGGTATAAAGAACCTTAAGAAGAAAACAGAAAAATATGAAAATTCTAGTGCTAGTTGTGATCACTTACAGGATGTTTGCATGCAATTAAAAGATGAAAAAACTGAATTAGAAGTAGCACTAGACTAGTGTAAAGTTGAATTGGAAATAGTTAAGTCACAACTTCATAGAAATGATTAATCCGATGATGAAGGTGGTGGTTTAACTAGTCCTCTGGTTGTTTTAAGTCAAAATCCAGAGGATCCAATCAACTTTGTTGCAGCCAAGGAAAGGGCAAAGAATCTTAGCAAACCTGACTTATTACAAGCTTTCAACTTGTTATTAGATGATGTTCAGGAATTGCATASTGAATTTGTCAAGACCAAAGGTGACTTCTTACTGTTCCCCCTACTCATCCTGATGCAGAAATTAGTCAAATGATTGATGAGTATGAAAGACGAATATGTGATCTAGCTTGTGAAATTCATGAGCTGAAGAAGCGCAAGCAGGACTGTTCTGTCAATATGAACAATGAGTCTGTGGTTTCAAGCCTTAAAATGGATTTAGAAAAATTCAAAAATTGATTTCAAATCTATGGATGAACGGAATGTACTTTTATTGAAAATGGTTGAAACCAGAGACAAAGAGCTTGAAAAGAGTCAAAATTATGTTGACAAACTACTGATTGCCCATAGTAATTTAGACACTACTAGAAATTCGTCGTCGGGCGACCGTTTTTAGCGACCGATATTTAGCTTGAAAAGAGTCAAAAATCGGTCGCTAAATTTAGCGACCGAAAAATCGGTCGCTACTAATCTTTTAGCGACCGATTATTCGGTCGCTTAGGGAATAATCTAGTGGCGGTTTGAGATTAGCCTCCAAAAAAATTAGCGACCGATCCGTCGGTCGCTAATTTTTTTAGCAAAAAAAAAAAAAACAAAATTAGTAAAAATAAAAAAACCCACAACCGACTTCATTCTCGACATCCCTCACCCAATTTCCCTCTCACTCCATTTGTTCCCAAAATTCAAAACCCCAACCCTCTCTCTTCCCTCTCACTTCCCTCCGGCAGATCTCCTCGGGCTTCCCCCCGTCGACGACCCTACTCCCATCGGCGACCTCCCTTTCTCCCTCTCCTTTTCTCCCTCTTTCTCTTTCTCCTTCGTTCTCCCTGTCTCTCCTTCGTTATCCCTCTCTCCTTTCGATCTCCCTCTCTCCTGCGGCGGCGACACAAGGCACCGCCACCACCACTGCAACCTGCGGCGGCGGCGGTAGTAGGCAGCAGTGGCAGCAGGCCCTGGCGGCCCCCATTGGCTTTCTTTCTCCTCTTCCCTTTGTTAATTTGTGCCCAATTATTAAGGTATAAACCCTAAACCTCCAAATTGATTTCTAATCAATTTTATTTGATGAATTTGCATAAGTATTATGTTTTAATCATGTTTTGATTATATTATTAGAGTTGGAAATTTGTTTTGAATTGTTTAATTGAGATGATGAGATTTAAAGTTAGGGTTTAAT
>SNQN01001267.1:40443-86467 GCA_008642245.1 Bassia scoparia
GGATCAACAAAAGCAACAAAAATAAGAGTTCAGATTATTTTGGGAAGACCACCCTTAAAGTTGAGATTATTCTGTGATTACTTTAAGGTCGGATTATTGAGAGCAGACCACCAAAAGGTGGGATTATTAGTTTCCATTTTTCCTAAAAACTAATAATAGGTTGCATTTGTTTAATTTAGGCTCGAAAACCCCAAAAATGGCCCAGAAAATTGCATGTCATGAATGTCATTTTTTTTTTCATTTCAAATATTTCAAACTAACTCCATAATTTGCAGGAAAAGTACTATCAAAACCTTTCTGAGTCTAATGGGTCACCGTCGGATCCCAATGAAATTTTCTTTGATATAGTTGGTGGTTATCTAAAGGGGGCGATTCTTGGGTTCGGCAGACAGGGAGCCTCTCTCTATTATGAGAAAAGGCCGCGTCGACACAGCGATTCAGACGATTCAGGCTATTCTGCATCGGTTTCCGCTAAGATTACACAAATGTCTGAGGAACTTGAGCGAAAAAAGGCACAGTTAGCGGAGAGAGAGGCGAAAGACCAAGAGCGGGATGAGGAGATTCAGCAGATGAAGGCGCAGATGGACGCTTTCATGAGGCAGCTCGGCGTCCGGCCTCCTGTTCCCGGACGCTTTCCCGACGACCGCACAGATGGTTCTCGCGCTTCTAGAGCCTTTGTAGCATAGTGGTTCTTATTTAGATTTGATTTGGATTTGGATTTATTCCATCGTACGTTATTTATTACATTTTCACTAGAGAATTTTAGAAAATATATTGCGTTAATCATTCGTGTACTACGACTTTATGTTTACTATAAAAACTTTATTTTTTCATATTTATTTTGTTTTCTGTTAATACTATTTTTTTTTATATTACATTAACTCAAAAAAATAGGTTTAACATCCTGGAATTTATAAAAAAAGCAAAAAAGCACATTTAGCGACCGCAAATCGGTCGCTAACTTCAATTTTCATATATTTTTTAGAGGTAAATTGCATTAAGCGACCGATTTGTCGGTCGCTAATTGCATTTTTTTGGAGGGAAAATGAAATTAGCGACCGAAGCTAATTTCATTTTCCCTCCAAAAATTGGAGGGTTCCTGAGTCTCTTGGTCGGTCGCTAAAATTTTTAGCGACCGAACTGCGGTCACTAATTTTATTTTTGCGACTGAAAATTAGCGACCGCCGTTAGCGACCGAAAATCGATCGCTAAATGGTGTTAGCGACCGAAAATCGGTCGCTAATGACGGTCGTCCGAGCGTGTTTTTCTTGTTGTGAGATCATATAGTGTCTATTCAGGGAAACAATAGACGTACTAGTCTAGGGTATACTGCTAGGAGGAACAGTTCCAAGTGGTCACCAAGTGACACTACATGGGTTCAGGAATATAAGAAAGGTAAGTATGTGTCTGCCAAAGATATGTATGTATGTAATTTTTGCGGTGAGGATGGACACAAAATTGATGAATTTATTCATAAGAGGAGAAGCAAAAGCAAGAACAGTAAACATGTTAAGATGGTCTGGGTGAGGAAGGACAGAAAGCAAACCAGTGGTGATGAATTGGGACCCAATCCTAATTGGGTTCACAAACCTAACGTTTGATTTGTTTTTACAGGCTAAAGTGAGAGGAGATACCTACAGGTACTTGGACAGTGGCTGCTCAAGACACATGTTAGGACATAAAGAATAGTTTCTCTCACTTGCAACCTATGATGAGGGAATAGTCACATTTGAAGACAATAGTAAGGGTACTATTGTTTGCCTAGGTAAGGTTGGTAAGTCTCTTTCCCAAGATATTGATGATGTATATTATGTTGAGGGCTTGTAGCATAATCTCTTGAGCATATCTCAACTGTGCTTGTGACAAAGGCAATAGAGTCGAGTTTCAAGCTGATCTTTGTCACATAGTTAACACTCAAACAGATGAACTGTTCTGCCAAGGAACCAGGTTTTGAGGATGTTTACATCACATAATTGGATCAAATCCCCAAGGACAAGTCCATTTGTTTGAGTGGAATCGCTAAAAAGAATCAGTGGCTATGTCATAAAAGGTTTAGGCATGCTAGTCTTACACTTGTGAACAAACTCAAAACTCGTGACTTAGTGGTTGGCTTTCCAGACATTAAGTATGTGGTTGATAGAGTATGTTCATAGTGTGCCAAAGGAAAGCATGTCAAATCATCTTTTAAGCCAAAGAGAGAGGTCAGTACAAGTAGACCACTTAAACTGATCCACATAGATTTGTGTGGTCCTATACGCGTGCAGAGCAGGAGCGGATACAGGTATGTATGTGTTATAGTTGATGACTATTCCATGTACACTTGGACTCTATTCTTGTCTTCCAAAGATGAGACATTTGAGAAGTTCGAGGTGTTAGTAAAACAGTTGCAGAACCAGTTGAACTATTCACTGGTTGCGGTAAGGTGTGATCATGGTACTGAATTTGAGAATGCAAGTTTTACTAACTATTACAGGGACAATGGTGTAAGTCATAACTTTTCAGCTCCGAGAACTCCACAACAGAATGTAGTGGTAGAAACGAAGAACAAAACCTTAGAGGAGATGGGCAGAATAATGCTCATTGAAAGTGGTCTCCCTAAGAGCTTATGGGGAGAAGCAATAAGTAAAGCATGCTAGATTCTAAACAGAGCACTGCTTTGTCCAATTCGGAAAAAGACACCTTATGAACTTCTAAGGGGTATAAAACCCAACATTTCACACTTGAGAATATTTGGCTGTAAGTGTTATCTGCATAACAATGGGAAGGAATAATTGGATAAGTTCGACCCTAGGAGTGATGAGGCAGTCTTTCTTGGATACTACACACAGAGTAAGGCATACAGGGTCTTTAATAAGAGGACCTTGTGTATAGAGGAGAGTGTCCATGTGATTTTTGATGAATATAACATGTTCTCTGAGATTCCACAGGTTACAGATGATGAAATTATAGGCTTATTGGATTTCACTAAAGAACAGTTCACTGGTCAAGATGATGCACAGGTAAGAGAACCAGACTCAACTACTGGTACACCACCAACTGGTGATGGAGAGTCTTGTAATACATTTAAAGATGAAGTTGCAGAGAAAAATCCACATGAAGACGGTGAACAAGCAACTTACTAGAAGGAACCAATAACAATCATGTTGACCCCATTGAGAATCAGGTAGTAGACCAGCAGACCACTTGGGATACCGGTTCCTCAGAAAATCAAGAGAATGCATAAGCTGAGGGGGAACATATGCCTAGTGGTAATGTTGAAGAGAATGAAAATTGAATAAAGGTTTTAAAAGTTATAAATATCAGTCCTCCCATCCTACTGATTTGATTTTGAGTGATATTTATAAGGGTATTCAAACTAGGAGGTCTGTTTCTCAAAACTGTTGTGCATTCTACTATTATTTGTCTAGTGTAGAACTAACGGACTATAAAATGGCACTATCTGATCCTTATTGGGTTTTGGCTATGCCAGATGAGTTAAACCAGTTCTAGAGGAACACTGTTTGGCATCTTGAGTCTAAACCAGAAGGTAGAACAGTAATAGGTACACGATGGGTCTTCAGAAACAAATTGGATGACCTAGGTACAATAGTCCAAAATAAAGCTAGGCTTGTTGTGCAAGGTTAAAATCAGCAAGAGGGCATTGATTAAGATGAGACCTTTGCACCAGTTGTAAGACTTGAAGCTATAAGAATATTGATTGCTTTTGCTGCTCACATGAGTTTCAAATTGTTTCAGATGGATATTAAGACACATTTTTTGTATGGCTACTTGAAAGAAGAAGTGTTTGTAGAGAAGCCTCCTGGCTTCGAGGATGCACTGTTCCCCAACAATGTGTATAAGTTGGACAAGGCTTTGTATGGTCTTAAGCAAGCTCCTAGGGCTCAGTATGAAAGGTTGTCAAACTTTCTGATGGAAAATGATTATAAAAGGGGAACAATGGACAAGACCTTGTTTATCAAAACAAGGGGCACTCATTTACTTGCTGTACAAATTTATGTTGATGATATATTGTTTGGTGCAACTAATCAAATGCTATGAAATGAGTTTGATGATCTTATGCAGAGTGGATTCGAGATGAGCATGATGGGAGAACTAGGGTTTTTCCATGGGCTGCAGATCAAGCAAATAGATGAAGGGATAATGATCCACTAGCAGAAGTACTTGAAAGAGCTACTAAAGAAGTATGGTATGCAGAAAAGTAAGGCATATGATACACCTGTTCCCACCTCTACTAAGTTGGATGTAGATGAAAGGGGAACACCTATGGATGCTACACTGTTTAGAGGTATGATTGGCTCACTTTTGTACCTCACAGCTAGTAGACCTGATATCATGTTCTCAGTGGGGTTGTGTGTTCGATTGCAAAGCAACCCCAAGGAGTCACATCTGAAAGCAATGAGAAGAATTTTTAGGTACTTGGTAGGAACAATTGACCTGTGTTTTTGGTACCCCAGAGGTAGTATAGCTGAACTGGTAGGGTACACAAATGCAGACTATGCAGGATTTCCGATTGATAGAAAAATCACATTAGGTATGGCACACTTCTTGGGATCATGTTTGATCTCTTGGGGTTCAAAGAAGCAAAACACAATTGCTTTGTCCACAGCAGAAGCTGAATACATAGCTGTTGCAGCTTGTTTTTCTCATCTATTGTGGATAAAAAGTCAGTTGAAAGACTTTGGTGTATTATTAATTTTTGTTCCTATACTTTGTGATAATACAAGTGCTATTAACATTTCTAAGAATCCTATACAACACTCCAAGATAAAGCATATTGAGATCCGACACCACTTGCTTAGGGATAATGTGTAAAAAGGTAATGTGGAGATGCTGTTTTGTAAGAGTGAAGATCAACTTGCTGATATCTTCACAAAACCTTTGTGTAGAGAGTCTATTTGTAGGTTAAGAGTCTTGTTAGGTTTAGTTAGATTTAGGCGAAGGCTTCTTTTTGTTGACCCCTAATGATTGGCTAGATTAGTGTTCATAGATGTATATATTGCACATAACTTTGTTGATACTATTTGTACCATTATGAAGCATAAGTAGGTGAAGTGAACTAAGTTTCCCAGAACAGGTAAACTGTTTGGGGTGATAGGACAGTGCAGGAGAACAAGAGACACTATAAGAAAAAGGCGGTTTAGCGACTGAAAATTGCGACTGACCAAAAATGTAGTCGCAAAAAACTAGTTTAGCGACTGAAGGAGACTAGTAGTTGCAATTTTGCAACTAAAAAATAGGTGGTTGCTAAGTAGTCGCTAATTGTCTTTTTTTGCGACTACCTAGTAGTAGCTAGGAGTTTTTTATATTTTACTTTTTGTACACAACTACAACACTACTACACATTAGTCACTTTCCTTACCCTATCTACTTAGTTACTCACGAAGAGTTTTCTACTCACCAAAACAAGATACTCACTCACTACTCCATTCTCTCTCTTCAATTATTCAGCAACCATGTCCTCTTCTCTTCTTAGCTCCTTTCATGTTCAATAATCACCATGTCCATCGTWCRCATGGCCGACCTTCTTCCTAGCTCCAGCCYTTGCCTCCTGTCYACCTCACCGCCAAACCTCAATAGSTGCSCTTGGTTCCTCGATCTMCTTTTGCTCCCCYTCGCKATCGTCGATCTGRTGCTCGTTGGTRGGCTTTCTYCTCGGCTTCTTCTCTTTRTCTTCTCGTCGGTCTATTGTTGTGCTCGGCTCTGGATGCTCGGTTAGTGTATTGGTCTAATTCATTGAGTTTAAGTTGATTTGGTGTATTGATTGATGAATTTAAGTTGATTTGGTGTATTGATTGATTGAGTTGCGAAATTTTTGTTAATTGTTGTTAATTTATTTTAAAATTGCGAAATTGTTGCAAAGATCACAATTTTTAAAGATTTTTGCCTTCAACCCCCCTAAAAATTATTCAAATAACCTAATTTAACCTAAAGAAATCGCTACTCTTCAAGCCAAAAAAGCCCTCAAATCGATTCAAGTTCCTAGAAAATATTCGAAGCCCTAACTCATTCGTAAAACTCCAATTTCACACCTGTTCAAATTTGGGAGCAGTCCCTAATTATTCACTTGCAACTCTTCAATTTTCTTCTATTTCAAGGTAACCAGTTTTTTGTTAAATTATGAATCATTTTTGGTCTTTGAATCTGTGTTTTTTGTTGGCCCAATTTGTTGTGAATCTAATCATTCTAATGTGAATATTGATTTAATGTGGTTTTGATTGTTGTTTGTGTTGTAAGTTTGAGGATTTGGGGATACTTTGTGAGCGACATACGACGTCGAAATTGTCGAAATTTGAGGACTTGTAGTCAATTAAGTCAACAGGGTTTAGGGGTGAGGCGTTGGCGAGTATGACTTACGTGGGTCATGTCATTGTGACTACCATTACTGCAGGGTAATTGCATGGATACAAGTATAATTATTTGCTGAGCACCATGTGTTTGATGAAATGCCTCTGAGAGAGATTTTATCGGGTTATGGTATTAATGAACCTATTTTGTAGGGTGTCTTATAAGGATGGTGTTATAGAGAGTGAGCCTAAGCCTTGCGCAGCCGTTGAAGGGACTCAGTTTATGGTATATTTTGTGATCACTTGGATGAAATGCGACTATATTTTTATTGTTTTGTTTCCAATATTGATACTTGAGCTGCCTTTGATGAGATTTTGGTGTTTAAATGGAAGGATGATCTCTATTTGCTTACGAGTTTAATAATTAAAGTGTTATTCTTGTGTATATTACCTTTCAATGTGCCATAATGTCATATATTACCTCTCATAGTGGAGAAAGTAACAGTACCTAATTCAGTTCACAAACACACACACACAACATAGAGTTAACCCACTGCTGATCAATATTATTATATGTGATAAATGATAAAACCCACACTCCTACCCTAAAACTGCTTTGTCATGGAACGTTCTACTTGGTAGAAGAAACATAAATAAGCACTAATGCACTGTGCCCTTTTCATAAGACTATCATCTACATCTCTTAACATAATAAAAAAAATTAGCTCCCTGAAAAAAAACTTAAACCTATAAATCATTTTTGCATCCGGAAATATGCTCTAACACTGGCCTATAAATATAGTGCTTAGTATGAATGAAAAGATAAGGGTTGCAAAACGGGTTAGTACATGTGATACTTGGATAAGGGCACGTTTCAAACTTTCAATGATATATTGATACCTTTTGACTGAATAATTGGGTCTCTAAACAGGAAAATATGTTATTTATGATTTCAAAGATCCAATTTCTGCAATTAGTTTATCCGTCTAGAAAAGATTTTAAGTCACGCATCTTGCATTACTGTAGGTACCAAAAAGAAAATACTTGCCAGTCTTCAAATATTAAACGGATTTTCACCATATTTTCTATAAACTGTGAGCTGGTCATGCAACACTGATTCTTAATAAGAATCAAAATTGGTCAAACTAATCTATACTTAATTTCTTTTTTTGGTTGCAATATTTTCCTTCTGTTACATTGTTATAGTTGTATCTATATATAGGGGGAAAAAGAGAAGATTCCCTTCAATGCAAAAATATAATCAAATATTATCATCTTAGTTTTAGTATGCTAATTCCTATTTATTGAAATTTCTATAGATAGATTGGTCGAGTGTTCTGCTTTGAAAAGGGCTATTGAAATTGTTTATGCTGCAACGCTGCCCAGAGCATCAAAACCTTTTGTATACATGTCAATTTCATTGCCTCCTGAGCATGTTTTATTGTATGTAGTTGAAAAGCAASTAAYTTATTAGCTAGAGAGCTCATATTGTAATTGTAGTACTTTTAACCTAGGTRCGTATTATTAGAATACGATGAGCAGGGATTTGTAWGTTTATTGTATGAATAATGAGCAACAATTTATGTGCTCGTTTTTATCAATTTATCGAAAGGATTTATTATTATATATATTGCGACCGATAATAATGCATTTCTATATAATCTAGTCTCCATATATAGTTTGATAGAATTGGTCTCTYATTTTTAAAGTTAGTTGCAAAAAATTGCAACCAAAAGGTTAGTCTCTATTTAATTATTTTAGTCGCTAATTTTTTGGGACCACCATTGTGGTCGCTAAAATGATAAGTAGTCGCTAAAATAGCAATCAACATGCTAGTCTCCATTATTAAGATAGCAACTACCATGTTGGTCGCCAAATCAATAATTTAGTCGCTAAAATCTGCAACTACTAGGGTAGTCTCTAAAATATTATCTCAGTCGCAAAAAATTGCAACTACCATATTGGTCTCTAAATTGAAAAGTTTGTCGCTAATTTAGTAGTCGCTAGGTAGTCGCTAAAATTGCGACTACCTTAAATTTCTGTCGCTAAAATGAAATTGCGACCAAGGTTCAGCGACTACCCAAAAATTGGTCTCCGTCGGTCGCTAAACCGAAATGGCGACCGATTTTGAACCAAAAGGCGGTCGCTAAGGGTGGTCGCTAAACTGCCTTTTTCTTGTTGTGAGATGGCCACGTATATGTTCTTGCCAAATGATGGTTTTGGAAAGAATTAATTGAATATCATTAACTGCTCCCAGTTGAGATATTTATGTAGTTCAAATTTTGTATCTTTGGCAGAAATCTGAGTTCGTGGGTCCAATCCATAAGCACGTGCCACTTGTTTTGGTAGGTTAAGGTATTTATGGGAAGTTATTTCCCCTGCACTTCCACTTCTTTTACTTAACAACCAAGTACTTCATTTCCATAATTTCTCTTTGCTTTCACTATATATTCCCCTCTTGTTTTCTCTCTGATTACCACAACTCAAATTCATCACTCGGAAATCTTTGTCTCTCTCTCTCTGAGTCATCTCGACTTTCGTGTCAAAGTTCGATCAAAGCAAAATTCTGTGAGAATGGGGAAGATGGAAATTAGAGGCAAGCGAAAAGGGAAGGGAAATAAGGCAACGATTGCTCAATCGGAGGTTATTGTTCCGACGGAGAAGTCAGAAAATTGAGTTGAAACCACTAACACCACAAAGACCACCTCATTAGCTCCACCACTTCAAACACCACCACCACTTGAACAATGGTACACTGACACCACTACAACAACCACCATGCAACCACCTCCACCACCAAAAAATCAACCCATAATTCCACCATCATCTCAAATACCAATTCCACCACCACATATCACCGCACCACCACCTCAAACCACAATTCCACCACCACCTCAACCTACATTACCATCACAACCCACTACTTCCACAAACCCTAAAATTGCAGAACCTACTCCTACTTCTCTCTCAGCTCAAAACCCTAGCTTGGAATCAAAACCATCTAAGGTTAAGAAAACTGAGGGGTAACAAGGTTCTGCTGCCAAGAATCATGCTGAGGTACTTGAGTCCGAATTTTTGAAGCCTCCAAAGGATCATGAGCAAGAGGAAGCTGAGGGTGACGATGATGTAGTGGTTGAGATTGGCTCTCAGGTTGTTGGAGTTACTCAGGGTGTTGGAGTTACAAGGGTTGTATTGAGGAAGTCCACTCGAGGGTCAATGGTCAAGATTGAGGACAAAGAAAAGGCGATGAAGGAAGTAGAATAGTACAGTGGTACCCCCAAGGGAACCAAGAGGAAGGCACTTATTCCCCGGTCAGTTAAAGGTAAAACAATTGCTTCTCCTTCTATTGTTCAATCTTCTAAGAAAGCTGTCATCTCTAGTTGTGGTTGTGAAGAAGGTTATTGGGATATTCATGCGTTGTCTGAAGTGAAACAAGTGTTAGAATTTCAGGGTTGGTTGAATCATATTAGGATTGTTAAGAAGGCTTATATAGAGCCTGTGAATGAGTATTATGCTACTTTGTTTCAATATCATGATATGAGTTTAGTTAGTAATGTTTATGGCAATGATGTGCGTTTGTCGATTTCTTCCTTGGCTGAGTTTATGAATGTTCCTAGAGATGGTTATGTTGGATATAGTGCAGATGGTTGGCCTACTGTTGCTGGTGTGGCTCATGATGAGATAATGAAGTTTCTGTTTTGGAAGATTGTTATGACTAAGGAAGGGTTCAAAACCACTAGTCTTAGGGAACCTATCATGAACATCTTGCAATCAATTTGTCAAAAAGTGTTAATCCCAAAGTCACAAGGTAGAGGGTCAGTTAGGATCATGGACATGGTTCTAATTTACCTAATGATGTAGAATGTGAAAATTAACTTTCCCGCCCTAATAATTGAACACATGATGAACTGCAAGAATGCTCCCTCTCACTCTCTAGCCTATGGGTCCCTCATCTCTGGGATCTTGTTGAAGGAAGGTCACACTCTAAGTGGTGACACCATCCCTACACAAAAATTCTCCATGAAAGTTATGCCCCAAAAGGGATAGGACATTAAGGGTGACATGCTGTGCAATGTTGGAGACTCACCAGTAAAGAAGGAAAAGAAGGAATCTGCTGCAAAGAGAAGAAAAGTAGAGGAGACCAGTACATCTACTGATCTCACTCTACTGTTAGAGAAGATTGAAAAGCAAGATAAAACTTTAGAGATGCTGGTGACTATGGTGCATGACTTAACCACTTCATTCACTAAGAGGCAAGGGAGTTTGGAGGATAAATTGAATGAAACCGGAAATTGGGTTGCTAGGATGAAGGCTAAGGGGACTGCAAGACAGGTAGTTGTTGGTACTGGTCAGAAGGTTGAGACCACTCATACTGTTCCAACTACTGTTTCTACTATTGCTGGACAGACTTCTACTGCTACTACTGGTCAGGGTTCTGTTGTTAAGGGGATCAGTTGCAAAGCAGTTTGAGGAAGACGAAGAGATTGAACTTGAGGAATCCACCCACTCTTCTACAGATGGAAGTCAAGATAAGGAAGAGAATGATGATATCGAGGATGAGGAACCTGAAGATGATGAGGATGATAAGGGTTCTGATCCTGATGTTTCAGAGGATGAGATGGAGGATGAACAGGATGATGATGACCAGTGATGATCTGTACTAGCTTCTGTTCCCCTCCACCTATCTTTTGAACTGCTTTTGGTTATCGGTTTTCTACGCCATTTTACAAGACTTTATTGATGTAATTTGGTTCATGTTTAACTCTGGTGAACTATTGTTGTGCCTGTTTATTCTTTTTTGGGATTGTGAATTGTGAAACTAACAGGCTTATGAAGATTATGGTATGAATTGGTAGTCGATGCTACCCTTGGGTTGAAAACGATATCTTGCGCATGTTCTTATTCTGTGAATGCTTTTTAATGATGCGAAAAGGGGGAAACACTTAGAAGTTCTGGAAGCCTTTGTCTAGCTTAGATTGAGATAGTTCAGTATAGTTGTAGTTTAATGTAGTTGAGTAAAAAAAAGCTGGATGATTCTCTTAAAGAATGTGATTCTGGATAGTTTGTTTTTATTGCTTTAATAGGAAATAACCCAGTTAGTTGGTCGTTTCACTTAGAGTCGAAAAAATCAAAAAAACTGAAAAATTAAAAAAGACAAAAATAGTCCCATTGAGTTAGAGTTGTTTTTTAATATAACTTGGTTTGGCAGGAACTTCTCACAGGGTTTGTCATCATCAAAACGGGGGAATTTGTTGAGTCCCCTAGTGTTTTGATTGATGACAAACAGTTGCAAGAACAGGTGCATTGGTCTGATGAATACAGCTGGTCTGAACAGTTGCGATACTGTTCTTGGTCACTTGAAAGATAGTGACATGTATGCTAACAAGTTATATTGTGCAAATTGCTATATGTGTTTGGAATATAAGAAATCCAACTATTTAAGCAGAAAATCCTTCAAGGAAGACACGAGAAGATTAAGCTTAGCATGAAGATCAAGAAAGCTTCGAGAAGCTTAAGAATAAAGAAGATTATTTCTAGGATTAGAAATAAGTCTTCTTGTTGTATAAGTACATAAATGTGTTTGTTGAGTGCTTGTATTATTGGTTGATAGCATTGGGCTTTGAACTTTCTCTCTTGGAGTTGAAAGAAACTAAACAAGTTGGTTGGTTGACTTTGACCCTACCAGTTGGGAAAACAGTTGTACTGTATTCACAACGCGGATAATCTTGTCGAGCAAGAAAAGATTTTTGGAAAGTTTTTCTTAAAACAGTTTTATTGAAACTTCAAGATTATCTGGTGGGAATATATGTTTGGATACATGGTAATTACTTGAGATGCAATTAAAGTAACACGAGATATTATATCATCTTGTATGGAATAATATCTTATGGGACTTTCCTAAAAATATAGGAAGTAAATATATCTTTATTTATCCACTACTACAAAAAAAGCCTAAGAAACCGGTTAAAAAAGGTAAAAGAGACCGCAAAAAAACCGGTCTCTAGGTGATAGGGCTCTTAGGTAAAGAGACCGGGTACTTTTTGTGGTCTCTTTAATCAATCAAAGAGACCAGTCTAAACAGATAACCGGTCTCTTATATACATAGCTTAGAGACCGGGTCTGACAACGAAACCGGTCTCTTATATGGTAACTTAAGATTTTTTTTTATTACATCAAAGAGACCGGATTTAATGCACAACCGTTCTCTATGGTTATTTTATTAATGAAAAAAAAACAGCAGGTTCCACCTGCTTTATTTGAGCAAGTAGGTAATAAATAATAATCTAGAATTCTCCTCACATTTCAGTACCAAAAATAGTTACAATGTTAGTTACATAATACATACTATAAAATTTAATAGTGAATCCCCTCTGTATTTTGATATGTATCCATATTGCTTAGAATTAAAAAAAAAAGTGATATAAACCATAAGATAAAAAACATTAATTAAAATATATTTACAAAACAGAATTATTTTCTAATAAACATTAATTAATTAGTACATAAAAAAAGGAAGTTGGTACATAAAATTTTTTAAAGTCGAAAAAAAATGAATAAACTTGAATCAAAATTTATAAACCAAAACCTAGTTTGTGAAAAGCTTCTCTTGCTCTATGTCCGACTGTCCCGCCGCACCACCACCAGGCCACACCACCCATAGCAGCATACCCATCTGTTCTTCTCCTCCTCCGAATGCAGCGTCGCGCGTCTGCTCCTTGACGCCGCCGTCGCGCCTCCTTGCAACCACTTGAAGCCGCGTCGCACAAGCAATCGCTTGACCACCACTGCTCCTAGATCGAAAACAAAAAACCTAGATCTTAATTAAAATCGAAATCTACAGAAAAACCCAGCAAAAAAAACATTGTTGTTTCAATTTTCGATTGAAAAATCGAAATAACCCAAAAAAACAAAGAACAAGTGTTTTTCAATTAAAAAATAGAAACAAAAAAAATAATAAGATGCTAAGAAAATCAAAAACTGTAGAAAAACCATTAAACTCGAAACTAAAAATAAAAAAAAAACTCAAAAACAAAAATAAAAGTTGGAAAAATAATGAAATAACAAATCTACATTAGAAATTCAAAAGCCAGAAATTAAAATCTAAAAAAATAATCAAAAACCCAAAATAGTAAAAAGAAAATCCATAAAATAGAAAAAATTACCTTCAAAAATCAAGCAATAACTTGAGAAATACCATTTGAGTGAAGATCGAGAGAAGCAACGGGTAATCTGGCGAAATGAAAGTGAGGAGAAAGAAGGGGTAGAGGAGAGAAGAGAGATATTGGTAGGTGAGGGATGATAATGAAAAGGATAGGATATGAAGGGGCCGGGTATATATTGCGTGTAGTTGTAGTCTCGTAGGTAGTGAGTTGTAAGTAGCTTACAACTGTAAAATAGTAATAAAAAAATATTAATTAGGATAGGAGACCGGTTTTATAAGTGTGGTTTCTTATCTTCATTTAAGAGATCTGTTTTTTTTACCGGTCTCTTGAATGGATTTAAGAGATCAGTTGTTGTGAATACCCGATTTCTTAAGGTAAGAGCTCGGTGATATGACTTAAGCAGGTTCTTAAAAATGGTGATTTTGCCCATTTTCGTATTAGTGATCTCCTATATTCTAGCGTTGCATCACTAGTAATTGCTAGGCCTTTGGCTATAAATATCCATGCACATAGACTCACGAAAAGACTTCTCTCCACGTTCTTAAAAGGTGTATTTTTGAGAGAAAGAAAGAAAGAGAAAAGTCTAAAGCCTAGATCAAGCAAGCGTAATTCATACACACGAGTGCACAAAGAAATTGAGCGATCAAATACTCTTGTAAACTCATAATGTGAGTAATTGAGAGAAAAATTAGTTGTGTTGAATCACCAACGAAGGGGTTGGTGATTGGGTAGTAATTGTGATTTCAGTTGCGAGTGCTTGTGAGTTCAAGTGCGAATTAACAAACTTGGGTTTAGTGTGGCGTGACATTGTGAGTGAGGGTTTCTTTGTTATTTCAGAGTAAATTTAATAAAAGTAACTAGGGTAGGAGGACGCAACCCAGAGTTGGGTGAACCTCGTTAAATTTGTGTGTCTTTACTATTATTGCTCGATATCGTTCTATGTACTGTTCAACAGTTATTCCGCTGCGAGACCAGTCCAACTGTTCTACTCTACTAAAACAGTACATAATTGAAAAATTTTCATAGGCATTCAATTCACCCCCCCCCCCTCTTGAGTACCTTCGCGAAACCTTCAGACTATAACACAACAAGAAAATTGGCTTCGGCCGACCACACTTACCAACCGAAAATCGGTCGGTAAGCGGTGTCGGAATCACAATCGTCGGTAATCCAAAGATTACCAACTGAATTTCGGTCGGTAAGGGTTTACCGACCGATTACTAACCGATTCCTGAACAAAAAATGGAGGGAAAAGGGCATTTACCGACCGATTAATCGGTCGGTTAATGCCCTTTTCCCTAAAAAAAATTGGAGGGGGAAACAGATTACAGACCGAATATTCGGTCGGTAATCTGTATTTTTTAATATAATATATTTTTACCGATCGAAATTCGGTCGGTAATTTGCACTTCTGAAATAAAAAAAGGGCATAAACCAGCGATGCAAGCTGGTTTCCATTTCAACAATCAAAAATAAAAAAACATTAATTTGTATTGCATAAAATGATTCAAGTCTGGCTATATAATCGATTCGGTATACCAAAATTTCAGGCAGGTATTTACAATTGAACATTCTGCAATACTAATCGATGCGTTAAAGATGATTCCTCCACTGAACTATGTTCTTAGCACTACCATCTGCCAACTGTTATTGTTCAGAAGACTAGTCTACCATCTCAGCTTTACTCGATTCTTCAAGAGATCTATTGTTTATCGGGTCGAAAGAACTTGCATCAGAAGCAACGACCACAACATTAGACATGGAAGATGCGAACCTTTTATTCATAGAGCTAACCTCCTGAGTTATATGTTGAGGTTTGAAATATGATACCCCAATCTTCTGTCCATAAGTTAGTCCTCGGCAAAGCCCCTGTAGAAAATATAAAGGAAAGCTCTGTTACTCAAATCTTTCATTTACCTTATATAGGTTTCTTTCACTTCGCTGTCTTCCAAGTACATGCCTAATATTGTTATATTCCTTCAATTATTTATTTTGCTAGTCTTTGAGTTACATAGAATTATTTTTTATAGTCTTTGAGTAACACAAATTTTTTTTTTCATCCTAAAACTGGTGGTTACTCCTGTAATGATCAAAGGTTACAGAAAGATCATTTGGTGAAGATTATATGATGGGTCACAACTCATAACAATCAAAGTACAAATTGACCAAGACAGGAAAAAATAATCTATTTCTAGTCACATTAAACTAAGGCTAAACCATCACTTGTAAGATATCATGAGATTACATACTTATCCAACAAACTRACGAAGTAAGCAGAGAAAATACGTGATTTTAAATTTTATTGAAGCAGAATCATACACCAAATGTTGAATTACTAGTAGGTGCAATTAAATTAGGTACATCAAAGCTTCAGACAAGTTTAACGTACAATGAATTCACTGAGATAAGCAAGTTCAATGACTCTTCAAACAAGATTTAGCAAAGGTATGTTTTTGGAAGTACAAGGAGACTAGAGAGTCATTATCAACCCACAAGACAGGGGCCACAAGGTATCACTCCATATAATCTACAAGAAAGTATGTCAACCACACGGGACATCATAATGCCAAATAGTTAAGAACCATTCACCGCACACTAAAATAAACACATGATTCCATAACATCTATTCCATAATGAGCCATGTTATAGAAATATTCAATAAGTACCAGCCTCGCCGCTAAGAGCATAAATCGTATTATTGAATACCTCCAAAGCAACCTCAGATGTTTTCTTCTTTGAAAAGAAATAACCTCACTGATTGTGGCCAAACAAAGAAAAAAAAGACAAGTTCAAAAGTCCCACAATGAAACTAAAAGGTTTTGATCGTTAAACAACATCCACCTCCAAATGAGTGCCATGAACAACATTACTGATGAAACATAGGTTGTCAAGCAGTCAAGAAGATGCAATGGATATTAWGAGTTTTGTAGTTGCCATTTTCAAGAAACAGACTTTATCAAGCATTCCAATGCTATATGTACAAACAGGGGAAAGGATGAGAATTAAAGGAAAACAAGCAGGTAAAGTAGATACTAAAGAAACCAAGAAATCCAGCCAGTATTTGGAGAACTGTTGTAGTTAAAAAATTCATTTCCAAAAAAGTATGCCCAGCTATTAAGCAGTAGCAATTAAAACAACAGAAGCAGACTATTACAAACACACTACAAGATTGCAAACTTGTAGAGAATTGGAGAACACACAAAAGAGATTAGTAAAGCCCTCTTGCTGTGAAAAAAAGGCCAACAAACAAACTAGGAGGCAAACAGAAACTAACTTGGTATCTCTGGTAGCTTTGAAAAGCCAATACGTACTATCAGCTAACTCTGGACGCAGTGGATAACTTTTATGACCATGTTGAAATTAAGAATCATACTCAGGCCATTGCATCAAGTGCTACATCTTTCCCAAATTTATTATTCCTTCTCTGAACTTATGGCTTGCTTACTTACTAACTTGCTAATCGTGGTCATGTGAGTAGGCCTTTTTTTGGATTTATTTTAACTGAAGTGAATTGAACTGAAATACAGTGTAAACTAAACAACAGAGAGTTGACCTAAACTAAACTCAAATTTTATGAAAATAATTGAAATTAATAGAGTAGAGCAGAATTTATCTGAAAAATACTGAAAACAGGTCCAAAAGAACAAGCTTAATTCACTTTTGCTTTTTATAATTCACACTTAGAGTCTATTCTTTAACAACAAATTATTGATGGTGCATTGTAAAATAAAAATTATTATTTTACCAAAAAAAAAGAGAAACTTCTTTTTAAAACTACGAGTACTAGTAATGGGGAAAAATTGAAGGACCAAAATTCTTTAATACTTGCATAAAATGAATTATTTATGACTTGAACGAAAAAAAACACTTTTAAACAATAAATTAAAAATGAGGCATCAAAGAAACTACTGGTCCCCTAATGACATTAACATAAAATTCTTAACATTATAAAATGAACAGGTCCAATTTCCTGTGATTACTAAAAATAAAATAATAAAGAAAAGAAAAAAATATCAAACAACTACTAATAAAATAAAATCCAACATAATTAACATTAACAACTATATACAACACACAAAAATCATACCAAGTAAATAAATTTGACATTCACAATAGTCATAAATAATTTGGCATCCACTAAAACCAATTCACGATCACCAAGAAAACAAAATAATTGCATCCATATAACAATTGGAAATAATAAATCATAATGTAGAAAAAGAACTAAAATTGCATACCCAGACATTTTGAATACTGTAGATTAACCGCAAATGTTCTATTGTCCTGAAGAAAAAAACAGAAAACAAAAATAGAGTAAGAATTTAATAAAAAATAAATGACATACATAATAAATTGACAATTTGCAAATGACAATAATAATACGAAGTATAATCCAAACAAAACAATTGAAGTGAAATTCGAGCAACTGAAACACACAGAGAAATCTACTTATAGATTCGAAAACGAGCTGAAAACAAACAAAAGCAATGCAGAAATGGAAAATTGGCCCAAAAAGGAGCACAATCAACACACAACTCGAAAAGAAATCGAATTAAAATCGAGCAAATTCAAACGAAAATCAAGCAAAAACACAAGAACACAAACGAAATCATAAAATAGAAAAAAAGAAAATTGCTAGATCTAAGTGAAAAACGAAAAATCAAAGAAAAATGAAAATTGCTAGATCTGAATAAGGGTGAGGAGAGAGAGGGTGAAGAGATAAGGGTGAGGAAAGAGAGAGGGTGTAGGATAAGGCCATAAGGGTTGTGAGTTGTGAGGAAAAGAAAGAGGGTAGTGTCGAAAAAAGAGGAAAAGAAAAGGAAAAAAATTCTATTTTTTTTAAAAAAAAATCAATAACCGACCGAAAAATCGGTCGGTACACCAACCGATATTTCGGTCGGTAAATTGTGTTTGAATTTTTTTTGTTTTTTAAATTACGTGTTGATGGTGGGAATAAAAATCAAGGATTTACCGGCCTTACACGAAATTCTTGTAGTGTAATTGAGTTAGTTGCATTATGGCGGGAAAATCAGTTGCAAGCTCGATGAGGTTGTTAGCTATGATTGAAGCTGTCAATTGGATTGTATATTGATATAATTAGGTCCTGTAACATTGTATGGCATCATTCATGAATATATCAAACACAATTTCTGCTTCTCATCTCAGTTCTTTCTCTCTTCTCTATTCTCACTCTATTTATTGAAATTGCTGTGATTGCTGCTTGAATGAGGGAAGATCACTTGATCTCCTGTATCATTGGTATCAGAGCAAACGTATCCTACTCAAATCACATTACCAATTCGTTCAATTGAATGCATATCACTTGTTTGTCAGAATTACACAATTGATTTTTCTATTATTCAAGAAAATTTGTTGTTCTTGATGGAATTCTTGCTCCGATTGTAACAAGAAGCATGGATGCAATGGAGGATCACCTGAAATCCTTAGAACAAAGGCTTAATGAGCAGAATCAAAGATTGGAGGATCAAAGCAAACTGGTTGACAGAAGACTCTAAAAACCCATGGCTATGATGCAGAACATATCGCAGACAAGAAGAACAAATTATGAGGATGCTTCACCAAGTACTCCTTCTTCTTTTACTGATATTGGCAACTGTTGAGTCCCTTAGGTTTTGAATGATGACAAACCATTACAAGAAACAGGATGATTAATTGAGAAAATAGTTAGTTTTGGGAACTAGCTGATTTAAGATACTTGTTTCCCTAGACAAGTTAATATTTATTGTGAATACATTGAAACTAACTTGTTTGTTACAGGGAATAACTGATTACATACAAAGCTCATTTACTGGTACAGAACCAGTACGAGCTGAAAAACAGTCATGTGTCTTTTATTGCACTTTAACCTTGTTACATATGCAGTAATAGAATGTTTCCAAGACTTGAAGTATGAAGCCTTTCGAAGACATTCGAAGAAAGAAGTTGTGCTCAAAATTGAAGTATTCAAAGGAAGATTCAAAGTCTTGAAGATTACATTAAGATTAGAAGAAATGCTCCTTAAAGTTTAAATCTAGGAATTCATGTAATATGCTCTGTAGTGTGATTTAATTGTTATAGTTTAAGTGCTTATAAGTGTTCTGAGTTATGGTATGAATTTTGGTACAAAGTTTGGAACAGAATTCATAACATACTCAATTAAGGAACCAAGCTGGGGAACCAGCTGTGTTCTTGAATGGAATTATGGCTGCGGTTTTGAAAAAGAGTTTTTCTAGAATATTTTTAAAAGAATATTTTGAAAAATATGTTTGCAGCTGGAAATATAGATGAGAATATGAATATTGCCTTAACCCTTGGAGTATATATCTTGTTCGATTATTTCCTTAAAGGATTAAATCGAACAAGATAAATACTTTCCATAAATCTCATCTTGCCTTAATCGGTAAGTATAGATTTAAGGAAACTAGGGTTTACGTCAATATACATATAAATACTCATTTATACTTCAAATTCTACATCTCTCACCACGGATCAAAAGAGCTTAATATTTTGAGAGAAAAACACAAAAGCACAAGAACTTTACTTTGAGTCACAAGAGCATTAGTCGAGCATAATTATTCTCTTACTTAGCTTTTTAAGAAGTCAATCAAAAGAGAGAAAATTGCTATTGTAAAGGCATTCAATAGAGGGGTTGAAGGCCTGGTGAGTGTTTGTGAGTTCAAACACAAATTGGACTTACGAGTGTGAGTCGAGTGCACATTCAGAGTTGAGTGTGGGGTGTGCTGGTTCCTGGAGTAGGGAAACAGCAGAGTGAGTGTGTTCTTTGTTTTTCGGAGTAGATTAATAAAAGAACATAGGGTAGGAGGACGTAGCCCAGAGTTGGGTGAACCTCGTTAAATATTGTGTGTTCTTTATTGTTTTACTTATATTCCGCTGCTTACAGGAACCAGCCCAACTGGTTCCTCATACTAAGTCCGAAAAGAAAGAAAAATTGGTAATAGATAATTATACTAAATTCACCCCCCCTCTTGAGTACCATATAACCTTCAATTGGTATCAGAGCCAAGGCTTCTTGCAAGAGTAACATCTAGAGAAGTCAAGTATGAGGACTCAAGAGTTAGGTGCGATTGGTTATGATGGCAAGACACCAAAGTTTAACGGAAGCAACTATGCCTGGTGGAAGAACAGGATCAAGAATATAATTATGGGGATTGATTATGAGTGTTGGCTTGTAGTCAAAAATGGTCCTAACACAATCATGAAGACTGACTTTGAGGGAAACAAGACTCCAAAGAAAGATAGTGAATTGGTGACTGCAAACTACAAATTACTGGAGAAGAATGCTAAGGCAATGTCCATATTACAACAGGCCAAAGGTGAGGCAGCGTATAATCGAATTTCTAGATGCAGCAGAGCAAAAGAAATTTGGGATACTCTTGAACTTGCTTATGAGGGAACCAGCGAAGTAAAAAGATCCAAAATTGATTTACTTATGTCTAAATATGAATTATTTGCTATGAAAAAGGGTGAAAAGATCAATGATTTTTTTCGTAGATTCATGACAATAATCAATGATCTTAGATACCTTGGAAAAAGTTTTTCTGATGAGGATCTTGTGAGAAAAGTATTGCGCAGTTTAACAGATGCATGGACAGCCAAGATCACTGCTATCTATGAAGCCAAAGATTTGTCTACTTTGTCTCTGAAACACCTGATTGGTTCCCTCATGACACATGAATTATTGATTGACTCTAAGTCTGAGAAGGAACCAGCCAGAGGCATAGCCCTAAAGGGAATAGTAGAAGAGGATGAAGATGAGATTGACATGATTGCCAAAAGGTTTGAAAAAACACTCCGAGATCAGAGGAGGAACTTCAAAGGTAAAAATTTCAAGAAAAGTAACTCATCTTCAATAGGGTGCTTCAAGTGTGGAGAGAAGGGACACCTAATCAGAGACTGTCCTAAGTGGAAGGACAAGCAGTCCAAGTCTGGAGAAAAGCGAGCTTTTAAGAATGGTATGATAGCATCAATGTGGGGTGATTCTCCCTCGAGATCTGATGAGGTTGAAGAATCACCTAACCCTAGTGTTTGCATGACTGCCTTTGCAAGCATCGAGGGAAACAACACTGATTCCGGAACTAGAAGGGGAACCAGCACATTTGAAAAGTGCTTGATGGCCATGAAGGATGTGCTGCATGAACTCAAGGTAAACTTGGAACATGTTAGGCAAGATATGCATGAGTATGATAGAGATAATATGCTTGCTTGTATAGACTCCTTGTTAGATGAATGCTATAATCTAGGTGAAACTTACATAACTGGCAAAAGAGAACTTAAAGAAAAACGTATTGAATGTGAAGTTGCTATTGCCAGTTGTGATCACCTTGAAGAAGTGTGCCATGAATTAAAAGATCAAGTGGCAGAGCTTGAGGTTGAATTGGGCAAGTGCAAAGTGGAACTAGTAAAAGCTAGATCCTCTGAACCAAACTATCCAGTTGATGGTGAAGAAGATCTGACCTCCTGGCTCCCCAGAGACTTATCAACCTCAAGTGAGTCTCTTGATTTTTCAGCAGCTAGAGGAAAAACAGCCTTTTGTAGCAGAACTTCTTTATTGAAAGCCTTTGAAATATTGGCTAGCAACCTAGAAGATCTTCACAAAGAGAATGCTTTACTCAAAGCTGCACACTATGATGTTCCCCAGTAGGTATCAGCGATGAAATCAGTGAACTGATAGATGAATATGATGGAAACATATGTGACTTACATGCTGAGATTGATCAATTTAAGGAGGGAAAGCAGCCAGTGATTACTAACATGTCTATGGATAGTATGATCTTGAATCTCAACTTACAACTTGAATCTTTAAAAAGTGATGTTGTTGTTTTAAAAGGAAAAAATGAGTTGTTAATTGAGAATCTTGAATCAAGAGAGAAGGAATTGCATGAGAGTTATATACATGTGAGTAAATTACTGACTGCACAGGAGACCTTAGAGTTATTGACATCAAATAGAGGTAACCAAGGGAAAGTTGGTCTTGGTTATAATAAACAAGGAACCAGGACTAACTGGTCTCCCAGAGAAACCACATGGATCAGGGAATTCCAAAGAGGTAACTATGTTATGTCTAAGGACATGCACGGTTTGTTTCACATGGTTACCTTATCCGTTCATGAGCGTTTCAAGTTAAGCTAACTTGATGAGCGGCCAAACCTCTAACTCAGAATAAATCTTGTCACACCAACTCTTGCAGATTGAGTCTTTACCAAAGATTATTAAGAAATTTTATAAAATTCAACCTCCTTATCATTGCAGAAATAGCACTCACTTTGGGATGAAAAATACAGTGCTACAACCATCACTTGGAAATTCTTCCTCACTGAATTTGAGATCTAACGTTGTATAGACTTCAAAAATTGAGTTCCTGTCATTGAAGTTTTCATAGCTTAGACCATCCCATTACAATTTTATGCAACTTTAACTTTAACAACACTTGGCCAAGATTTATCCAAGTTAAAATATTGCATAACACCATCATAAATCCCAGTTATATAAAAATCATGCCACACAACTGTCTGATATCCATTATATACTTGAGTACCATTGATATAAATTAAGACATATCTCAATAACTAGTTGATATGACACATAACATCCATAATCCTTCACATATCAACCATTTTTATAACATCTCAACTTCAAGACCATTATGTAATTAGAACACCCACAAGTCTACTTCTGATTACAAAAGGAATAAAATACCTCCTCATCAATCAAAAAACATTTCCATCAAGAAAATCTAACTTTTGATTGTCAAGACTTAAATACCCCCTAACAAACAATAACATTTCATGAAAATTAAACCTTCTCATGAAACACACATTTCTTAAAGGATAAACATCAATAAAATATCATCTTCTATGTAGAAATCAAAACACCAAAAGTTATCAACCAAAAAATGTAACTTTTTCCTCCATTAACCATCCAAGTATAAAACCAAATAAATTAAATTTATCTCATAAATCATCTTCAAGTATAGAGATTTCTCCTCCCATATATACAAATTTCCATATTTTCATATGCTATTCAAAATTTATAATATAATCCACTTATACTTTTATTATAAAATTAGTCCAAGATAACCAATAAACTTACCTCTTTATACAAAATAAGTATAAATCAATGTTTTCAAACCTTGAAACATTACAAAAATCAATACCAATATACGATTCCTTCATCCTTATATGTACAAATTTCATAATATATAACATATATAATTGACATATAAAACATGATACTAATTAATTTATCATGAAAAACAAAACTCAAAAATTTTTTCTGAAAATTCAAATCACAATTAACATATATCTTTATAAAAATACCCATAATCACAATGTGATTATCATTATCCAATTAAATTGAATAACTTCATAAAACAATGATAACAATGCTATTAAACCATAGAAATATTAAATCATCAATAAATATATTGCACCATTAATATCATATAATGATATAACATCCTCCTTTAAACAAGAAAAATAATACTTATAAATTAAATGCAATTTTCCGTTACACTATTAATAAGATGAATAAAACAATTTTCAAAACATTTCATAAATCAATATCAAATATAGTACAAATTATTATAAACAATATTTCCAAATTACATAATACCACTTATATTTTTGAATTTATCTATGAGATTCAAAACCTCAAAATAACATCATTGTGAAAAATAATCATCACAGATACTACTATCTACCAAGATAATACTATATTACCAAAGTAATTATCATTATCAATTTTATTATGAAATAAAATATTATGAACCAATGTTAAACAAATGCACCACTCTAATAAACCAAAGAATATCATCAATAAAAATATATGATCATCATATCAATAAATGATACGATAACCTCCCTCCATTAAAACCAAGAGAATTTAAAATACTCATGAGTAAACGTTTTTACCGTTACACATAATAATGTATTAAACATGCATTTTACCGTTAACATTAATTTGAATTTTAAAAACGTAATCCACCATAATAACTAAACATATATCTCATACAAGGTATTATGACCTACTTCTATCAAAATAATGATAAAAAAAAACGTTAGTCAAGCGAAGGGAAATTTAGTACTTAAATACCAAGACCATTCATGCAAAACAATAATTACTTTGTTGCAAGCATAACAATTAAACAAGAAAATAAATATTACCTCCATGAGACAATTAAACACGTCTCATACAATGAATTATGATTAAAACACCATATTCATTCGTATGGCATAAACCGCCAAAAACATTAAAGAATTAATGTCATACTCTTATTGTCAAAAAAAAGACTTCTTACATACATTACAAGAATAATTGATCAAAACATGCAACAAATACAACAATGACTCAAAAAAAACTGTTAACCATCCATTACTATAATCAATGATATCAATAATATATTTATATATTATTCATGTCTAGAATATAGCATTAACTCCCACCCATTAGAACAAAAAATTGTTCAACCATTAGCATGCTAAACTCATGATATACAAATCATCTTTATGGGTGTGCATTCCATGTCACATTCATCTGATATTTAACATAATTAATAAAATTATAAACATGTCAAAAGTTACCCAGAGAGAATAACAAATAAACCATCTCATCACGATTACAAAGAATAATATTCTTCCTCCAATACATGGAAACATGAAGAAAAACCGCAATAATTTCAAATAAACTCAAATTGTTCCAGGTATAAGAATTTAGAATCCATTATATACAAACTTGACAAACATTCGTCACCAAATTTGCTACATATATAACTTATACATTCTATTTGATCAAACAAAACAACCATTAGATGAAAATCACAACAAGAAAAATTTGCTTACCATATCCCATTTAACATAAAGATATACATCAATTAAAATATAACATTGAAAGTATTGAATATATCATGAAAGATGAACCCATAGAAAATTATATGGAAAATAAACAAAGCAAATAACAATTCTTCTTACTTGATATTTCCAACCATGAAATTATAACTTGAGAAAACCAAGCATTTCTATCTTGCCCCTTTCCCACCTTTCCATCTTTCTTTTCGCATTTCAATTCGATGAATTGCTATCCGACCTTCTTGAATGATAAACCAATATCCGAACAGAAATGAAATTAAACTAATAGATTGTTGGAACAAAATTGAACAAGAGGAAAGTCGGATATTCACTCAAGCACGGAATCTACCTTTCCTATTTAGTTTTTAATTTCCCCCTCTAGGATCCCGGAGTTAACATGAAATAACTATGAGATATAATGGAGAGAACAACTCACATTGTGATCTTCAAAGTGAATCAGAAAAGGAGTTTGTGAGAGTTTGCATGGACTACGTACCGAACCAAGTGTCTTAGAGATGAACTTGAGAGTTATGCAAGTTACAAGATAGAAACTCAAAGTTTCTCTCTTATTCTCTTCTCATCTAGCTTATGAAACAAGTGAACCTATTATAGGCACTTCATCACTGACTCAACAGCCATATTTTGCCATGGTGTAAACCCCCAAATCAATGCACCAAAGCTAAATCAATTTAGTTAAATGTATTAAATCACATTTATCTCATACCCATGATTCTCCAAGCTTAATATGATTAAAACATCATTATATGCATTAAAAGGCTTCATGTAGGCTTCGCCACCTCATAGGTGCGTGACCCACACAAGAATTCGTTTACTAAGCCGACGAAAATATCGACCGAAAAAAATCGGTCGGTGTTACGACCCGACACCACCAAATCCGTCGCATGTAACTTACGACCGAATTACGGTCAGTATTACCGACCGATTTTAAAATCGGTCGCTAATGCGACGATATTCGGTCGGTAAGTACTAATTTTTTCCACCCAAGCCTTCCTCCATAGCCATAAATTATTTATTTTAATTTTTAAAAAAATATACCGACCGAAAAATCAGGTCGGTGTAGCCGACGATTTTCGTCCGGGTAAAAGTTTTGTTTTATTTTCTAATATAAATGACTCAAATAGAATGTATTTACACGAATCTACTCCTCACAAACCCTAACCCCTCTCATCACTCTCTCTCCTCTATCCCAACTCAAACCCCAACCTAACCCTCTCTATCACTCTCCTCTCCTCTATCCTCTCAGATTCTCCTCCCATTTGTCACGCTCTCATCTCTCACTCACTCTCGGCTCTCTCATCTCATCTCTCACTCTCGTCTCCTCTCATCTCATCTCATCCCCACCACCACCGTACGCCGCTCCTTTGTCATTGGAGCACTCACGAAAGCACTCCCGCCTTTTTGCATTCCATCGAAGCCACACGAGATTCAGGTATTTTCGCTTTCAATTACTCTTCAATTTGGCTCGCCATATGTTAGACTTAGGGTTTAGTGATTTGGGCTTTTTGATTTTCTTCTCCAATTTGCTTGAGTTGGTTCGTGTTGTGCTTGTTGTTCGTTGGACTTGATTGTGTTCTTGCTGTGTGCTCATGCCATTGTTTGTTTTTCAACCTACTCAATTTGTTTGTGCTGAATTGCTATGTGCTCACTTATTCTTCTTTTTTTTTTTCTTCATATTTATTTCTATTCTTCAGAGAATATATATAATTTTTTCCAATTTGTTTCAGGTAATTTCATCTTACTCTGTTTCCTTTCTTTTCTTTTGTTTGTTTTTGTTGTTTGCTGATTTGGGGATGGGTTTTCATTTTCTTCGAGAAACCAACCTTGTAAAATTGCTCGTAGGAATGCCCTTCATAATTTAGAGCTTGTGATATTTTGTTTAGAATTTTGGGTTTTATTAGACATTTTTATCATCTAATTCATGATTATGTGAATACTGTCATTTTTTGCAAAAATGACAGTTTTGAGGAAATTCTGAATTTATTTGATGGCTGCTGACTTGGAATAGCAAATCAGTTTCTTAGCTAGAAGCACTCGACAGGGGGTTTATTTTTTATGGCGCAAGTTCAATGTGTTAATAGCAGAAGATACGTTTGCAAATACTCAAACAGCAAGAGCTATGTAACTAAATACTGATATAATCGTTGAATTAGTAAGAGTATGCGACCGTTGAGTTGTCAAAACTCTTATGTTTCATTGCAATCTTTGTTTGTGTTATTTATGGCTGAATTGCTCGAGTGAGGACTGTGTATGCGGTTTTTGATTTCCATATATCATTTACAGGATTGAGTAGTCGTTGTGATTCATTTATGAAAGATGCAGAACAAATGTTTAAAAGAGCATCAATTATTTAGAGATATGGCGCTGCTCACTCAGCAAACTCTTTTGAAGGTGTTTTCCTACAATTTTGTTTAACTTGGTTGAAGTGAAGCTCATTTGATTGTGTTTTGGAGTTGTTTGGCTAGGCCTTCTGGATTTGTTGATTTAGGGTTTTTTGTTTGATTAGGTACATAGTTAATTGGTTGTTCAAATATTCTGTTTTTACAGATGCTTTTAGTTACCTTTAACCTATCCTTATGCGCTTTATACTAAAGTCCCTTGAGTTTGGATGCTTCTAGTTGTGTATAGTTGTGGGTATTTGGTGTCTCTGGCTCCTTTTGTTCCGTTACAATGCTTTTTACCCCTTCGTTGCCTAGATTGGCCTGGCTAGGGTTGGGGGCAAACTTTTAGAGTTGACTGTGCTTGTTGACGGCTCCTTCACTTTTTCGTGCATTAATTTAATTTTTGTATTGGCTGCTCTACCTTGTTGGTTCGTTAAAAAAATTTCGTTTTCCAGCAAACAGGTGACCGTGCAAACTGCTCGTGGGCCACTGTCAACTGGATGCCAAGGCAAGTGTTTTTGTAAGATTCTTAACCCATTTCCATTGTTTCGAGTAGGGGTTGTCAAGGTCCTGTACAATGCAGGGTGGGGAAATGTTAGTGCATTATATTATCTCTGGCCCCCTGCTTAAATATAAGGGCATTGTCATAACATTGACGGAAACTTTTTATGTACTAGTTGACGCTGGCGCGACATTTGATTGTTTAATTTGTAAATAGAATTTAATTGAGCAAATTGATCAGATAATGCATAGTACGACTTGTTTGGCAATTCTCCATAGTGGTGTCAGGTGCACCAGATCTTGTGATGCATAATGCATTTCAATTTCAGCTAACTGTGATGAATTCACAGAATACAAGCCAACCATTAGGAAATGAAACTGTAGTTTAGGCAGCTTGTTTACAGGCTGGTCAATCATCTTTCAGGTCGGTGATCCGGTTCAATTGGCGCAGCTACTGTAATTCTCCTGTTGCATGAGAAAAACTGGGTAATAATCTGTTAATCGCATAAATTTTCTTTTTTATGGCAAAAACGCACCGCGTTACATTTATATGGCTTCTTCCTATTTTTATAGAATGGCATGAGGCTTGTTTCAAATTAATGGAGGTTTCGTAGAAGGCTGGTTTCCAGTATTGATACTCAAGACACAATATCTATGGCATCCTACGGTACTTCTACTGAAACTTTGTTGTCTAAGAGTATTACTTCCATCCTCTTGTTTGCTACTGAGAACATTCTCCATCGTGAGATCTATACCGCTTAACTCATGATTCATAATCTCATCATATAACAAGTTTTTCCAAAATATGTGTCCCCACAAGGCTACAATGTATAGTATAGAAATATAGTTTATTGAGATTCAAAATTGTTGTGCATTCTTAAAAGTGGAGAGAGAGGATGAGAATCTTATATGTTCATAATTTGAGGTAAGTCTTAGAGTAAATAAAAAGTGAGAAATTAGTAGATGAGAGGGGAGGGAGGGTGGGTATGGGGAGGGTGGTGGGGATAGGATCATATAATTATTTTCTACGTTTTCGCACATATCCTTTTTTGGCTTTATTAATGCTTGTTACTTGTCTGAAACAGGTGGCTAATCTCTGATCTTTCATTAATAATGTTATTGGTTTTCACCATGTTTTGTTAAATGATGAATGTGTGTTCTTCAAATACATCCGAACTTTCCTTCTCGAATTTTATGTAAATGCACTGGAAGAATGGTGTTGATGTGAAAGCAGTCAAAGCGTGCTTGGCATGATTATCGTTGTTTTCGTCCTTCTGCTTCTTTGACATAAATGGATGGTGGGCAGAGTCGCAGCTGAAGGAAGTGGATCTTGGATAAATCGCGATGATGAGTGAGTTGGTCCGCTCTGTATCAAAAACTGTGGCTAAATATCCAGAGCTGCAAATCAAGCTCCAAACTTGGCAATTATTTCCCTTAATAGACTTCAGTTAAGCTATTTCGGCGCATTCAAAGAATATCGGGGATGCGTTCAAAAAAAGTGGTAGATAATAAATACTGTTGATGGCTTTAGGTATGTAATAATAGTACTATTTTTGTACATGTTCCTGGAACCTTGAGATGCTATTGTGCAATGTTAAATATCATTGTCTTAGTTGCTGTTGTTAAAAACAAGAAAGACGCAATCATGGCCATGGTTTTCAATAGCAACTGACTAAATTGCTAGACAGCATTTTTTAAAGTGGATGTTGCATTCCGTCAGATCTATACAGTGAGCACTCTTATTGAAGAAAAGTCTAAGATGAAGAGTATGGTTTCCGCTTTTCACATTTTTCTCTTTCACTCCTTGGATATATTAGAAACTGAATAAAGAATACCTTTGTGATAAGTTGGAAAAGTTGAGGGTCTATAAGGAGTCAGTTAAAAGAAAATGGAAAAGTGATTCAAAATCAATCTTCATCATATATTTTCTTCTCAATATTTGCTATTCTGGCAACTATCTCAACTCTTTAAACTGCATCACGGCTCTCACCAAACTAATACTAAGAACTTATGAAACATTTGTTTTAACTAAAGAGAGTTAGTGCTTGTGGACGGCTCCTTATTCTCAGAGTTAAAAACTCGTGGAATTAAAGTAAGCGTCTTGTAGTATTACCTTGAAAAGATTATAAATGCCACATTTACAACTTGTAGTATTAGCAACCTTAAAAGATTATAAAAGGAGAGTACTTCCGCCTTCCTACACTGTTTACATATTTCAATGTTTGTAACCTTGAAAGATTATTTGATGCATCTTTACTCTCATTTACTTTTTCTTAACATCATCAAATTTCTTCTTCTATGTCATTCATGTCAAAACAAAAAATCTGATACAAATTTGCAGCTGATTGTGCAGATTAACTTCGGCCTTTGGTATTGATTCATCACGTGGTACCTGGTGTCTTCGCAGATAAGTAGTCATTATCAGTTTGGGTTCACGCAGATTAAGAGCCGGATTTCATGCTTGCAGAGTTCATGAAGGGAATATAGCTGTTCGCTATGGTCTTTGTTCGTGAGAGTATGCTACATCATACAAATCATCAGAGTTCAACAAGTATTATATTCCTCACTTCTAAATTGTTAACAGCAGAATGCTTATAATTTCAGAACAGTTTAACCCCCTGTCGTGCTGTCACTTTATACCCATGTTCATTGGTCAATAGCAGGGTAACCAAATTATTTTGGCCATATTACTTATGCTCCACTAAGATAATGGACCGAACCCTTGGAATCGGGACTTGCGATCCTCACTAAGCAGCTGAGTTTTTCATACGGCGGACCCAAAACCAGAATACATAAACCCTGCCTTCATTGACACAAGAAAACAAAGTATTATTATCAATCCCAATGGCTATGTAACCCACTGACAAGGCTGTGTGTTTATATGATGCTCTTTAAGCTGGTTGTAATATGGTGATGATTGTAATATTGTAACAGATTATTTTTTTTTTTGTTGGATTTAATAATATGGGATTTTGTTCGTTATATTGTGATTTTAAGTGTTTGAATTGTTGTATTGCATTTGATGAAAGTCTTTAGAAAGTTGCCTGCAAACTTTCTAGAACTCTTTTTTTTATCACATGACCAAACGTATTTACCGACCGATTTTCGGTCCGGTAAAAAGTCAATATAATTATATTTTTGACTTTACCAGACGAATTTCAGGTCGGTAAAAGGCAATTTTAGAATAAAAAATAATAAATTTGCAGTGAATAACGACCGAAAAATCGTCGGATAAGAGGAATTTTAAATTAAAAAATAATATGGGTGAAATACCGACGCGAATATCGGTCGGTATTCCGACCTGACTTTTAACGGTCGTTATTCACACTCCATTGTCCCGCCGCCATTTTTGGAGGGAAATAAGAGGGTTACACCGATTTTTCGGTCGTGTCGACCAGTTTTCTAATCGATCGTATACCGAACCGGAAATAATCGGTCGGTAACCTCTTAATTCCCTCCAAAAAATAGGTCGGATGTAATTGGTGGTCTGGTACGGTATCGTCGGTAACCACTTACCGACCGAATACGGTCGGTAATTTTTGATTAACGCGAATGTGATTTCAGCACGTTCAACAGTAAAGCCCTATACTTTACGACCGATTTTCGCGTCAGGTAACACCTATTAACCACCGAGAAATCGGTCGTAATGTGGTCGGCCGAAGCCAATTGTTCCTTGTTGTGACCTCAGCTTCAGTGTCATGGATTGAGCCATGGAATCCGCATGTGAATGCGTTGGGTGTGTTGTCGAATTGAGGGGATCGGCACCGTGCCTATATAGGTTATTCACGGACGCCCGAAACATTGTGCCAAACTAGTGGCCCACAAATAGGTCGTAACCAAAGTGTGGGTTCGGGGACATGGTACGGATTGAATCGTAACCCAATCGCCCGCATGTAGCGCCTCTACTCGGTCTCATTGTAGTTCCATAAATCATAACAATTGAATTCAAAGAGCCTATTGAATTGATCTTGAAAGCGCACTAATCTATTATTAGTGGTTGCTATTATGTACAAAACAAGACTTCTACATAAGAAAGGCATCACTTGATTGTTAGTCAATATTAATAAGGTGCCTAGAAAACGCGTCGTCCATGATTATCTGACTTTAATGTGACAAGCAATAATTCGTTTTTTAAGCATATTACAAGTTGAAAAATATGTACAAACGAGACATGAAACAAAGTTAGTAAAGCATAATAACATGTATATCCTTCTCACCTTGTCTTGCGAATAACAAAATTGTTAAAGTAAACAAAAAGATCGTCCTTGCGTTGAATTGCTAATCAGACAAATAAACCGTTAGTATTGACAATACAATATGCATAATAATGAATTGTGACAATGATATAAAATAATAAGTGTTAATAAAACGATTTAAAACTGAGTGACAATCCTACATATTTACATGAACGATTAAAAGTGAGTTTCTACATTGTGTGTTATTAATTGAAACTCGCAATAAGAATTAGTCAAATTAAAAGGACAAAAGGAATTAAGAGAGTAAAAAGATTTGGTGAGTAATCTCAGATTTATACCTATTTGCTTGTTGAATCGAAAGAATCGATGCTTAGAATCAAAACGAATGTGTTTAGAGTGTTGAGAGGTGAGAGAAGAATACCAATTAGGGCAGAGAGAGAAAAATAGACTGTGTTGAAAATCGTGCATGTGTTTCGGAATGAGAAGGCAGGCACGTATTTATAGGACGAGGAACGAGGGAAAACCCTGCGTATATCGCAGGTAAGCGGCGCGTATATACGCAGGTTGCCTGCGTATAACGCAGATAGACCTGCGTATAACAGCAGGTGCTAGCGTTATACGCAGGTGCCGTATACGCAGAGGCTGCGTATATACGCAACCTCTGCGTATATTTTTTCCAAAACTCGAAATATTTTGATTTCCTCCGATTTATTTCGTGATTTTGCCTTGATTCGACGCACCTAGACACCCTTTCTCTCCAAGCAAGGAGTTCTAGAGTGTTCTAGAAGGTTCCACGTATTTCCGGATATTTTTTGTGTATTTTGTTTTTTTTTTTTATTTCTGCATATAAAAACTTATAAAAATCATAGAAAATAATAAGAAAATAAAAAAATAATCTAAAAATACTGGTGAGCTCAGAAAAATGTGAAAGAGTGAATGAAAATGGAAATTATGGAGATCACCAATATAAATTATTTTAAAAATCCTATAGAAAAAATAGAAAATAATTAAAATAAATAAAAGAAAATATTTTGCCCCTTTTATTCCTTGCTCAATAGTTCCGAGTATGACTCACGTATTTCCACTTTTGTGAGTTCAAAGCATCTTTTCTGAGTCAAAACAATCGCGAGACGCGGTATGTTTCATCACGGATTACTCATTTGGGGAGACACATTTAGGTGTCTACAGCTTCCAACGGACATAAACATCAACGGGCAAAAGATCAAAACGTACCGCGAGTTAAATGGCGACTAGGGCCCAAATGGCGTGGCACCATTTTGCCTCTGCCTCGTTTTCCCATTTCCGCTTAAATTTTGATCCATATGGGAACTTAACCCCAAATGGTCCTAAGGGACCCCTTTGCCATGATTGTCCTACAAAATCACCTACTAATATCATTAGCTCATGGATCATTTATGTATAAATGTTCCAACAGTGCAAGCAAGTATAATAGTATCATATGTTTCATAATTGCAGAGGGATTGAATCATATGTTGCCTTGCTTGGACTACCGCAGTTCAAGACCTGATAGACTSATATGGTGGCCTAATGGCAGCAGTTCGATCTCCTTACATATCTTCTATCCTTGCAAATAATATTACAGAATGCATAATATCGAGTTTGTGAGGGGTTGTTTGTTGTAGTATTGTTTTTGAAACTATGCTTTGWTACTTATATTATGATGTTTATTTGTAAAATTGGAGCTATATTAGTGAAAAGTATATTTGTAGCTTTATATATTGCATAATTTGGGATGACTAATGCAATCTATCTCAATTTTGGCCATGGTAATTTATTTGCTATCGGACAAAGATGTGYTAGCTCTGATAGGAAGGAGATTTGTTGTCATCCTCTGAAGTTTGCTGGTTATAGTTTGGTGTGAACTATGGGATAAATCATCAGGTTGAGTATGTTCTGTTAATCGTCGTCCATGAATTTCAATATGTTGCATTTTTTTCTTCTTTTAATTAAGTCGATTAACATTTTTGGCAAGTGTTGAATTTTCAGGATTCAAGAACAACTAAAATAAAATTAGTCATAGAAGATGACTTCAATTGGGAATTGCCATCATCTTCTTCATTGTTTTCTAATGATTTAGGGGGCAGAAAAGAGGTGTTGAAGTTCAAGTATGTAGGAGTTGACATAAGCTTCTTGAACAAAGACCCTTCAATTGCATACTTGACCCTTGTGCTATTGGAGCTTGATTCTKTGAATGTTGTTTATGAATGTTCYTTATATTTCTTGCTTCCTTGCTTTACAAGGTTTGTGCTTGTATTTTTCTGGAACAGTTGATACTTTGCCACAACATAATGTGGGAAATTGTAAATTTATTTGTTTGAAATACTTGATTTTGTTTGATAATTATGTGGGAAAAGTTGATACTTTGATTATATACTTGTTATCTTAATCACCTTGTGTACTTTCCTGTTATCATGGTATTATGTGTAATTGTTTGCTTGATTATAAACTAACGTTTAATATACCGTCTGGGTTATCGCGCGCGAAGCAACGACTAGTTTAAGTAAAAAAGAATTAACGAGTATAATCTCGTACCCCATTTTAAAATTTATAGATCTGTTACTAACTATAATTGTCACTATATTAAAAAATAAATCACAATACTATTAAAAAAAGTTATAATCAGATTGATTTTAAAATCACTATATCCATSAATGGTAGCAGACTAGCAACTAGCCCGTTGTATGCAAAGAAAATCCATCAATGGCATGGATAAATGGTATCTCTATAGTATGATGTAACTTTCTTCCCTTGATAGAAAAATGATCAAAAGGTGTAAGGGAAACTAAAGTCTTTTTCTTTTTCTTTTTTTTTGACGAGTGGAAAATCAAATTATTGATTCGTTTAATTTGTGAAATTAAAGGTTTAAACTTTAAACGAATCATAAGCTAGGGATGAGTTAGCTACAAGTATATCCGGGAAACCCGAATCCATACCGATCCGAAAATCGACTCGGAAAAATTGTGTCATGAACACAAAAGTAGAAGAACACAAAACCTATTTGACCAAAGCCTTAAACCCGTTCTAAAATGTTGACGATCTGTTTTTTGATTTATTTAACCGATTTCCTAGTATAATCACTTGAATATTGTTTAATGATGTACAAATTACTAATATTAATTGAAGTCAAAAAGTAAATAGGCAAAAGTCCACTTGTTGCAATAAAAAAAACCGAGGAAGTAGTTTGAAAAAAATTTAATAACGTCAAATTTTGATTTGTAGCTCCTAAAGCCCTAATATGTAGTGTAAATTTTGCGAAACATTGAAGAAAAAAATTATTTTTTCAAAAAAACTGACCGACCGACTTAATACAAAAAAAAAATTGGATCATGAATAAAGAAATTTGACTTAGTCCAAAAAATGACCGATCAAGAAACGACCGAAACTTGATTTTGACTGATCGATACGACCTGACTGACCGATTTGTCAAGTATAGCTACATGCTACTCGTGTTAGAACAAATTGAACAAGATGGAAGTTCCGGATAATCACTCCAAGGCACGGAGAATACGCTTTCCTTTTAGTTTAATTTCGCCCCTCTAGAATCACCGGTTAACACAAATAACTAATGAGATACAATGGAGAGAACAATTCACTTTGATGATCTTCAAGTAAATTCAGAAAAGGATTTTGTGAGAAGTTTGTGTGACTACTCTAACCAAGTGTCTTATAGATTGAACTTGAGAGTATTGCAAGTTACAAGATAGAAAACTCAATGTTCTCTCTCTTCTTTCTAATGAAACAAGTAACCTATTTATAGGCACTCCATAGGTATTCCAACAGCCATATTTTGGATGGTGTAACCCCCAAAATCAATGCACAAAGCTAAATCAATTGAGTTAAATGTGATTAAATCACATTTATCTCATACCCATTGATTCTCCAAGCTTTAATATGATTAAAACCTCATTATCATGCATTAAGAAGGCTTCCAACGGACAAAAACCATCAATAGCAAAGTATCCAAACCGATCTCGCATTAAAACGACCAGAAGAAAAATGGCTTGGCGCCATCCATATGGCTTGGCGCCATTCTAGGTCAGAGCCAAATGGCTTGGCGCCATTCATAGGCTGGCCCATTTGCTCTTTTTCCATTTTTCCACCAAATTTCTACCCAATTTTGGTACTTACTCTAAATAGCACTTTGCCATGATTTGTCCTATATAATCACCTACTAATTTCATTAGCTCATGGATCATTATGTATAAATGTTCCAACAACTCGCAGTGAATTAAATATTGATCACATTCACATGAAACGAAAGAGTCAAATGTAAGAATTAACAAAGAAATAGAAATTGTAATAACAATCAAATGAGTGTTGAGCACATTTCAAAAGATTATAAAAGAAAGGAAAATATGTTGTTTTGAAATAAATTTATAAGGTTAATTTAATCTAATTCGCAATTAGTTTGTGGAAGGTTAAATAAATGAAAGAAGTGTTGAAGACGTGTGATGGGACTGATGTCCGATGGGGTTATCAGGTTATGTACGGATATTGTACTCTATGACTCTATATGTATCTAAACTGTACTATCATTACTATTGTCTATGGATTAGTAATATTGTGTTAAGGGTATTGGACCATAAGTCTAAGGTTCATTAGGTTATTTTGGATTATTAGTTATTATCTAGGTTATGTTATGTTTTATATGTATTGTTGTAATTGTATGAAAAACAAAAAACAAACAATACAAGTAATAATAATACGAAGTATGAGTTTATTTCTTTTCCTCTCTTCTTTATTCTTGACTATTATTTAATATAAAAATAATAATAATAATAATAATAATAATAATAAAATAATATGAGTTTATTTATCCTGCGATGATAGTAGTTAATTACTCCGTACAAGTTACAACCATAAAGCATGCATATAACAAGGAAAAAAGAGCACCATGGCAACAACATAACAAAACAGACTACTCTGGATCTAACAACAATTAAGTAACCTAGTGAGTTAGCTTATATCTTAAGTTCCACCTAAAATCTATAGCTATTGTATTTTAATAAGGGTTTTAATATTAAAGTTTATGGGAAGATAGAAAAATGTATTGAAACTTACTGATGATCTTTGCCAGAATGAGCTACTCTATTTTTTACTCTTTAACAAAAGAAACATAATAGCTACTCCATAAATAATGAAAAAAAGCAAATAGGATCTGTTAGATTCGTTTGTGATACTTTTCGTAACCTGTTATTCTTATAAACCAAATAGTATTATTCACTTAGCTTAATGATATCGATGACTGAAAATACAAACTTCGTAGCTTCCTACTTCAATGCCTCACGTAAGAAAAGAGCTTAATGTAATCATGTTATCAAATTTTACTTCTAGTACCACCTTCCAAGCCAGCATCGAATGCAATTTGCAGTTCATTGATTTGAAAGATATAATAAATGATATAATACTTCTATTTAGTCTAATTATGCAAATAATAAGCTTGTAAATTTAAAATTAACTTACATTTTTTTCTTGAGGTAATTCGTTCAGTATCAATAATTATACTATATACGGGATATACTGTTATCAATACAATTTTTTACTCACAAAATAAAGTAATAAATCCAAAACGTGTGGGCAATTCCATTATTGATTGATTGCTTTTTTAAATAAGAAATCAATGCTTTTGATACAATAATACGTCTATACCTTCGTAAGTAATTTAATGTAAAAAAAAATTATGATAAAAAGGAAGTAAAAAAATTATTATTTAAAGTATTATATTACACCTATTTTTTAAAATTGTTGCAAGTATTGTATAACGAAAGGAGTACTCCGTAAATAAATTCTCCTTAATTAAATGTACGTGTATCGGTGTATGTACTTGGTATGTGGATGTCACCTACATTGTGGTAAGTGGTAATGTATGTTGTATAAAGAAGTTGAGTGTGACTATGTGAGCCTTTACATTTTGATTGTAAATTTCATCTTAAGATTTTTTTTACAAGATCTTAAGATCTTTGATTGATACTAAAACTGAATGATTAACTAGTTATATACTTTTAAACAAAAACTATTGGAAAATGGTTTATAGAAATTATTCATTTTGGTAAAAAGACACTCCAAATTCAACATATGGTTCAACATTGTTATATAGTCATTTTTGGTCTCTTCAAAGTGATAAGTCTGACAACTTTCATTTGTAGGGTAAATAGGGGTTATTGGGTAAACATGTGTTTAAGTGTTTTATTAATGCATATTTTTATTCATTTTCCAAATTTTATAATCTTATATCGATCATATACCTATTTGAATGGTTAATTCTAKTGTTGAAAGTTTGCTCATTATATAAAAACTTGTTTTATTTTGGTTGATTTTAACCTATGTGTTGTCTATGAAGTCTTTTGTCATGCTTTGGTGTTTATATTATAATAGAACATTATATATCTGGAAGCACAATTGCATTGAAGTAGAATAAGATTATACGAAGTACTTACAAATAAGTTTATGTGAAATTAGGTCATATTCTCGTCAACTGGAATTTCTTGAGCTGAACTTATTTTTATTAAATTGATTATTTTTATTAAATTGAACTTTTGAGTACTAAATTATACTTATTTTTATTGAATTGAATGTCTTAAAATAAGTTGATGAGGACAAGATCCGACCTTAATCATATACGAGATATGGAGTACATCGTCAATAAAACACATGTAATAGATGGAGAATTTATGCTAGAATTTGATTATTTATATGAAATGAATATTCTATTTATGAAACCATGAGTAAGATAATTCTATATAATTATGCATGTTGTTCCAAAAAAGAAGAAAAGATACAATAAATGTGTGATCTACATCTACTACACTTTTGGCTTTGCTTGCCTTGGATAGTTGGATCCATTGCGGCTAATTGACTAGTACACTCATGCAAAATTGCTTGTTATGAATCTGATTTTTTAATGTTTGACTGAAAGTTGTTTAATTTTGAATTGGTTTTGGGAAAGTGTAGATAAACACTTTGTATAACACAGAGCTAAACTGTACTATCTCATTACGATGGTCTATAGGCATGGGTGGACCTACGTTACGTTGTACCACGATGATGCACGTATTACATATAAAATCCTAATAAAAATTTGTAATGAAACATATGAAATTATATAAAAATATTATAACTCCAATTTGATTTATATCATACCTTTTATCAATTAATAGAAAACAAACATATTAAAAAAAATTTACTTGATACCTATTCATATAAGATTTGTGAGARGTCGCTTAAACTCTAAACCATTTATAATTATTTACATTTCAAATTATGTATTTGTACAAATAAATACAATAATTTGTAGTTTTTCATTAAATTCCACTGCATACTTTATTATGGTTCGTGCAGTAGTGCTACACTACAATTTAAATCTTAGGTTCGCCACTGTCTATAGGAGTAGTAATTGAACAATGTACAATACTTTTTTATGCATGCAATTTAATTGTCACTTTCCCCAAAGTTGAGTACCTTGTTTTTATGTTAACTCCTAGTTATATCTTATTCTTATTATATCTTATTGAGGATATCTTTTACTAACATATCGCATTTTAGCAAATTGTATTGTCTTTTTTGTCCATTTATCTAGATATACACTAAAAAAAACAGTTAGTTTAAGAGATTTTGTTAAAGGAGGCTACACCAGATTATAGTGCTCCGGAGTTATTAATGGGATAAAATCAATATACTACGACAATTGATATGTGATCTATTGGTTGCTTCTTTGCCAATATGTTAGAGGGGGAATCTCCTTTGACTTGATGTTGGCATACTATGAGAATATGTTTGACAGCCAACATATATTCGGGACGTCGAGGGCGAAGCCGATACTGAAAAAAATTCAAGTAATAGATACATAGTTTAATTATCACGATATGAAAGCATTTTTTTTACACTAGTTTTGATTTCTTTCCCTTACTAATTATTTGGTTTTTTTGGTTTTTGACTTAGGAAACTTGGTACTCTTACCGAAGCTTCTTGTCCTGTTGTCACTTCTTTACCTGGTTATCGTGAGGATTTTGAAGTTATCCTCACAAGGTATGTTTGTCACCTATATAATTATTAGTTGGGATTTTTTCCCATATACTCTTGAGTTTTAGCCTAATAACTCATATACCCCCGTGTTTTTAGAAACAGCTCATATACCTTCCACTTCAGAGAAAATAGTCCAAATACCGCTTATTAGGATGAAAAACTAACGGCGTTAGTTTTAACATAATTAACCCCTAATTCAACTAATTACAAATTAATTCATTTCTCTCCTAAATAATAAACCTCTAGTTTCATCCCTCCTCTCTCTCTTTCTCTCTCTCTCTCTCTCTCTCTCCGGTCTCCCCATCTTCCCAACTCAGCCACCTCACAACCACAACCACCCGCAATGAGCTGCAGCCACCTAGAACCACCTGAGACACCACCCAATCTCTAGAAACCTGATATCATAATGTATTCACGTCTAAGCCTTGCTGGCAAAGTCAATTCCCGTTTGGATGGATGCTTTGAGCTAGGGAATGAGTTTTTCAAGCCTTTTTTCTCGTAGTCAGATAGAGTGCCTAATCCATAGATTTCTTCCACTCCATAACTCCAATCTCACCTGCAACACATTCTGAATTACATATATATTAGCACCCTCGATGACTCAAGTACTAACTGGTACATGCCTGCACACCACCCGAACACCACCCAGATTCCTAGAACAACGTGCAGCCCACCACAACCATTCGAAACAGCTACAAGCCCACCACGCACAGCCATCCAACCACCCGAAACAACCACCTAAAACCACCCCAGCCCACCGCAGCACAGATTCCCAAATTTCAAATTCCAATTCAACTTCTTCTTCTTCATTTTCCAAAAAAAAAATTAAAAATTTAATTCAGAGAAAAAACTCCAACATGCACCAACAACAACAGCACGCGAGAGCACGTTTACATGGTGAGGTTGTGTGTGGGAGGGGAGGATCACGACAATTGTACGAGTGAGCGAGTCAAATCCGTGTGATGCTGCTCTTGGGGTCGAAATGTGTTTTTTTTTTAAGATTAAATCTGATTGATGAGAAAGTATGGATTAGTTGAAGGAGTATGAGTATTTGGCCATAAATCATGAGAAATAATTGATGCTGAGAGTATCAGATGGGAGTGAGTGTTGGTTGATGACGAAATTCAAGAGTATGAGGATTCGAAAAAGATAAGTTTTGCATTTTTGTTTTGTTCGTTTGAGATAATTGAATATATTAGGAAGAAATGATGAAATTAGGGATTAACTAGGATGAATTAAGGATAAATTGGGAAAAAGAGTAACGGTGTTAGTTTTCTGTTTATAGTAAGGGTATTTGGCTATTTTCCTAATGTCAGGTATATGAGTTGTTTCTAAAACATGGGGGATATGGATTATTAGGCTAAAACTCAGGGTATATGGGAAAATCCCTTATTAATTATATGTGTGTCAAGCAATTTGATGTTAGTATATTGTACTAAGTTTTCAAACTCATTGGATTCTTGGTTTTCTAGGAATTTAAACCAAATACCCTTTGAAGGATTAAGGAAGAGAATCTGTTGAATGTGAGTTTGCCAATTTTAATTAGTACATAATCTTAATCTTACTTGTGTCATTTATTGAATTTTTATATTAAATATCTCTATTATATAAGGGAAGGGGGGAGGAAGATGGTGTCCCCCTTCAAAAATACAATTATACCCTTAATGAAATTAAATGTTTTTTCTATAAAATAAAAAATATAAATTAAATTAAAAGTCCATTGCCATATTAAATGCAATTTTCTAATTATTGTCATATATATTGAAGATGGAATAAAATTTGAAATTTCAATTAAATGTTCAATGAAGTTGAATTATTGTTTTTATACTAGACATGTTAGAAATTAAATGAATTTGTGCATGAAAATTGAGTAAAATTAGTCGACAATGTAACTTAATAATAGAGGGAAAACGAAAAATTTAACATGAATTTACTAAACTTAATATTTAACCGAACTATAGGTTGATTATCATTTATATCGTACTCTTTATTATGTTAATCAAACTTTTCTATTTTATCAAAACTATACACATATTTTTCCACTTTATTTAAGCACAAATTTTCCTCCATTCTATACATCTCACTTTTAATTATATATTTGAAAATTGTTTACAAACAAACTACAACACAACATTGATTAAATGTAAAACAAATAAAATTAAATTTAGTACTAATGTTAGTAACACGAACAAAATAACTAATTGATGTTTCAAATATGTTAATTTGACAAGCACGCATAGCGTGCAAAAAAATACTAGTAATTATATATATGAAGTAAGTAATAAATTGTTGATGCTATTATTTTAATTATTTTATTTTCAACAACTTTTAAACATCTATCCCTACCGGAGGATCACTGCAGCAATGACTTTACAACATCATTTCTGAGAAGATTAAATTAATGTGTGAACTATTCAATATATTACTTCCTCCGTTTTTTTTATGCCCATTGTAAAAATTCGGAAATCGAGGCAAAATCTGTGAATTGATGAGGTGTATTAATGTATATTAATAATGTAAGTGGGTCCAAAAAAGATATGAAAGAGATTAAAGTAAGTGTATTGGTGAATATTTTAATGAAGTAAGGGAAAAAATATGTGATCCCCACAAAAAAGAGTGATTGAAGAAGAATTAACGAATAATTTAAGTTGTGGTCCCTATCAAAAGAAAAAAAAAGAAGAGTGTGCATCTTTTGGAAATTTCTTAATGACATGGGCAATTAAAAAAACGGAACGAGTATTTAGTTTCCTTTAGGGCTACTATCCCTCCTTTGTTCTAGGTTGGCTCTTTCGCTTATAGAGGACTATTAATTTAAGTTTCTTTTTTATGTAAAAAGTTTCTTATGAATCTTACTTTAAGTCTTGTTACTTTTTTTTCATTCAGTGTCTTATGTTGAACAAGAGTTGCTTTATTTTGTTAATTGGTTGGATTAACATTTTGTTTTAGCTTTGTTTTTCCTCAATTCCTCAACTAAAAGGTCCATTTGATGACTTGTTTGTAAGCAGTGACTATTTAATTACTTAATTCTCAAGTACCATTGAATGAGACAAWGTTCAATTTTGGCAAAAATAGATAACAAATCCCACTTTGAGTTTCATAAAAATCTATTATAAATATGAGAGGTAAATTGGAATGAGTAGACATTCAAAATCGGTTGYGTCTTATTTAATCYMTCCATTTCTAAATGTTGTATACATGTGGAATCTTGACACTATTCATAATATGAGAGAATCTTCTAAATTTCTCTTAATATATAAGTCAAAATATATATAGTCATGTGAAATCGTTTTCAATTCGTCTCAGTGATTACTACAAGAATATGTAATTTTGATAGGATTAAAGGATGGTTTAGAATAGGATATTAGGTTAATACTTAATAAGGTTAATTTTTGTAATTGTACAATTATAAGGATAATACTCCATATATGGGTCTAAGTAACCAAAAATATGTACTAGTAGCAACTTTAAAAAATGGTACAAAATTTATACAAAGACTATAATAGATCGGGTTCACAATAACTTATTGTAAACCCAATCTATGTCACGTGATATTTGTGTATTACTTATATTACACGATATCACGGTTTCCTAAATAAAAGTGACTTTTCAAATTCTCTCTCTTCAAAAAGTGGCAGTTCTTTTTCTTTCTCCATTTTCAACTGTTGCAGTGCAACTTTTTTTTAATTTCTACATTCTCTCTCTTCTTCATCTTCTATAATCTCTCTTTGTCTTTCTTCTTCATTTTCTCTTCTTAGTTATGCTCAAATTATCGATCAAAAGCRGAATTTCGAAAAATAYTGTTGAAGTTGGCAAAGAGAAGACATGAAAAATGTCGAAAGTGAGTGATAAAGTACTCGCGAAATTCGACAAAAGTGAATTTAAAAAACGAAGAGGATTGAGAAGTTCTATCAGTCGTCCTCCTTCGACTGAGAAGTCTTGTCTAGGTTTAGATCTGTTTTTATATTTTTCTTTATGTTATTAACGTTTTATTCTTGATTTTTTTGAAGTTTTATTTGAGTTTTTATTGAGTTTTTATTAGATCTGTTTTTATGTGAAATTGTGTATGTTATTTAGTTATATTGTATATTATGTATTTGTTAATTATATTGTGTAATTTTTGTTGTTATTTTGTTTTGTCGTAAAATCTGTTGTTTCTAGGTTTATAATTTGCGTAGTTGTTTAGATAATGTTATAATGTATTTCTCAATGTTATTTTTCAGTTTTATGTGATATTATATGTTTTATATTATTTAGGGTTTCTCATGTAGTTGTGTTGTATATAGTGGTTTTTTWAAATAATGTAATGTATTTGTGCATRCTTTGTGTATTTGTCAAACCTGTATTTTTAGGTTTTCGTAGTTAGGTCTTGTTATGTATCTTTTCTATATATTATGTTGTTGTGGTTGATATTATGTATATTCAGATTATATTATGTATCGTGTTTTTTTTATTATTANCAAATTATCGATCAAAAGCGGAATTTCGAAAAATATTGTTGAAGTTGGCAAAGAGAAGACATGAAAAATGTCGAAAGTGAGTGATAAAGTACTCGCGAAATTCGACAAAAGTGAATTTAAAAAACGAAGAGGATTGAGAAGTTCTATCAGTCGTCCTCCTTCGACTGAGAAGTCTTGTCTAGGTTTAGATCTGTTTTTATATTTTTCTTTACGTTATTAACGTTTTATTCTTGATTTTTTTGAAGTTTTATTTGAGTTTTTATTGAGTTTTTATTAGATCTGTTTTTATGTGAAATTGTGTATGTTATTTAGTTATATTGTATATTATGTATTTGTTAATTATATTGTGTAATTTTTGTTGTTATTTTGTTTTGTCGTAAAATCTGTTGTTTCTAGGTTTATAATTTGCGTAGTTGTTTAGATAATGTTATAATGTATTTCTCAATGTTATTTTTCAGTTTTATGTGATATTATATGTTTTATATTATTTAGGGTTTCTCATGTAGTTGTGTTGTATATAGTGGTTTTTTWAAATAATGTAATGTATTTGTGCATRCTTTGTGTATTTGTCAAACCTGTATTTTTAGGTTTTCGTAGTTAGGTCTTGTTATGTATCTTTTCTATATATTATGTTGTTGTGGTTGATATTATGTATATTCAGATTATATTATGTATCGTGTTTTTTTTATTATTATTTTATATTAACTAGGGTTTTTCATGTAGTTGTGTTGTATATAGTCATTTTTTTAAATGACAAAATGTATTTGTGCATGCTTTGTGTGTTTGTCAAATTGTATTTTTAGGTTTTCGTAGTTAGGTCTTGTTATGTATSTTTTCTTGATATTATGTTGTTGTGGTTGATATTATGTATATTCATATTATATATTATGTATCTTGTTTGTTTATTATTATTTTATATTAGCTAGGGTTTGTCATGTAGTTGTGTTGTATATAGTAGTTTTTTTAAATGACAAAATGTATTTGTGCATGCTTTCTATGTTTGTCAAATCTGTATTTTTAAGTTTTCGTAGTTAGGTCTTGTTATGTATCTTTTCTTGATATTATGTTGTTGTGGTTGATATTATGTACTTCCTCCGAATCAAAAAAWKSMAMYTTT
>SNQN01001267.1:86486-100693 GCA_008642245.1 Bassia scoparia
AAAWWAAMMMMAMYTTKRWTTTTTYCMWTTTTWRKTWAAAAAAAGTGTTGAAGTTACCAAATTACCCCTAGTAATTTTGTGTTAYGTCAACATTAGTATGTAATTAATCCTACTTATCTCTAATGTAAATCTCTAGATTAATCTTGATGATTCCCTCCCTATTTAATGATTCCCACCAACCCATTTGGCCCATTCAATCCTAAAAATCTAAAATCCCCATATTTGTTCATCTTGTTCTTCAGACATTCGAGACTCTTCCTAACCCTAACCCTAATTCCTCTCTCTCTCTCTCTCTCTCTCTCCTTCAATCTTTCTCAACGATAGTCTGAATCCCCTAATTCTAAGGCTCCGATCTTGCAAGTAACTTCCATTTCCTTCTCTCTCTTTCAGATCTTGTTTGGTTTTCATCTTGTTCTTCAATTTCTCTGTTTTCMTGTATCTTCTTTCGAATCCAAATATGTTGGATCTGACCCCTTTGTACGATGCGATGGATCCTRATGAACCTTATGAGGATGTTCTATTCCTCAACGATATCATTGATGGCATTGAAATGGGTCACACCCAGAGCAGGGACTTCAGTTAACCAGTTCAGTTATGGTTTGAACCAAACAATTCAGTTGGTTTCAGTTCAGTTGATTTCAATTTTTTTCCTTCGCATGAATTGTTTTAGTTATAACTTTATGGGTTACAGTTTCAAACCAACACAATTGATTTACCTTTTCAGTTCAGTTCCGTTCAGTTACAGTTATAGTTGATTTTGATTCAACCCATACGAGTTCAGTTCAAACGGTTCATTATGTTATTATCAATTTTCAATTAAACAGTTTATTTCGGATTGAATTCAGTTAGATTCAATTTTGTATTTTTACCATAATGCTTTAGGGTGAGCAATTGGTGTTGATCCAAACCATATGGTTTCGGTTCAAATGGACAATTGTGTAACTATCAATTTAAATTTAAATTTAATAGATGATTCGGTTGAATTCAGTTTCGTACTTTAACCATAACAGTTTTAGTGATTAATTTGTGTCAGTGGCACCTTTTTTTTTTACTATTTTAAATTATTATTACACTTATTTTTAGGTGTGTCAATTGTTTTATTTTATATTCGTACTCGATCAATATATCAAAGGATGCTGTTTAGGATGATGCAAAGTTGAATAATTTAGCTCCGAATCAGATATTACACAACAGAAACCAAGGATTACCGACGTTCCAAACAAAACCAAAACGGTCAGTAAAACGCGGAGACGGTCGAGAAAAGTTTACCCGAGACCGCGTACAACGGTCGGTAACGCCGGTCGGCAATTATGGTCGGTAATTTATAGTCTTACCGACCGTTTAGTCGAAAACTTTACCGCCGTTCTTTCCGACGTACTCCGAGTAACAGACGTTGATTTGCGCCGTCTGAAAACGGACGACCATTTCCGTCGCGTCTGAACGGACGGAGATACCGACCGCCAAAACGGTGTAATTGTAGTGGACATTTGCCGACCGTTTGGCAGTCGGTAATCAACCTTGAAGTCACATATTGCTTAATTAAAAATGATATTAAATTACATTACCCGACGTTAAACCGGTCGGTAAAGTCAAACATTTTCAAAGAATTTGACTCTGTACGACCGTTTAAGGGCTAGGTTAAAGTCAAACTACCCCAGAAGTGACTTTACCGGCCGTCTTAGCGGTCGGTAAGTTGTGGCCAAGCATTTTAAAAAACAAATCGGAACCCAAAATGTGTTTTTGGCTCCAAATTCAACAAAAATGCTTCAAATTTCAAAAAAAGTCAAACTATTACTTAAATACCCTTTTCAAACTCTTACAAGATACACATATAAAATCCCTTTATCCACACATACCAAACAGGACTCCTTTATTCACATATAAAATTCCCTTGAACAATTTCTTCATACTTTCATTTAAACAAAATACCAATTATATTGCAAACTTGCACAGCCCATATAACAAAATATAAGATTCCTAACACATTCTTAGAACCTAACAAATAGTGAATTTCTTGAATCCAAACTGATCATTCCACCCTTTCAACTTCCAAATTCAACAACTGCAAGTGACAAAAAAAAGGGGGCAAAATTAGGAAAACAACAAAATTCAGTAAATTAAAGTTAATGCGAATAATGTGTAAAAAAACAGAAAAAATCATTGATCAGTCCAACAACGGAAATAAGGAATCCTAGTAATAGTAAACGAAAAACCAGGATTTTTTTTGAGGAAATTCGAAAAAACTAACCAAGAAAAATTAAGATTGAATAACCACCAATGAATACGAAAAATCAATCGAAATAAAACCAGAAATAAAATCAATCGAAATCGAAACATTGAAAATAAACAAATAAAAAACCCATTCAATCAATCGAAAATTAATTTAAAAAATCAGAAATCGCGAAAACAAATTTTTAAAAATCATTGTTAAAAATCAGACGAAAAAAGGGGCAAAAGTACTAAAAATTAGATCTAACCTGCAACAAAAAATAATTAAAAACCGGAAAAATCAAAGAGCAAAACAATTTTCAGATCGGATTTAAAAAAAATTTGAATAGAATCACTAATTTTCAAAAAAAAACGTTCCTTTACAAAACAAACCAAAACAATTCAGAAATCAAAATTCAAGAAAATTCATATGACAAAAATTGAAAAATTTGACAGTTGAATAAATAAAAAAAACGAAAAACGAAAACTCTACCTATACCACAATGAATATAATAGAAAAAAGACAATACCTTAGATCTGATACATTACTAGAGGAGGGTTACTCATCTTTGGAGCGGCGACGACGACGAACCGGCAAGGAGGACGATGGCAGACCTCGGCGACGACGGCATGGCGAGCGGCGACGACGGCTTCGGTATGCGAGGAGATCGCACGCGACGATGGCGATGGCGACATCGATTTGAAAACTTTTGAAATTTATCTGTAAGTTATATAGCATCAAAAATTCAAAACCCCAACAATTGAGGAGAACCCACGAACAATTAACGAAAAAAAAAACAACAAACAACAACACCCAGACAATCAGATCTAAATATATTTCAGAGCGAGAAAAAAACGAGAACAAACATTTTCAAAAAAATAAACTATATTCATTTTGCATCTCAGAGAAAGAAAAACCGATAGAAACCTATAGAAGAAAAAAATTCAACACAACGTATGGGTAAATGAGGAGTTGACGTGGGAGGAAATGAGAGAGAGAGGAGTGAATGTTAGGAGTGGAATGAGGAAGAGAGAGGTTTGGACTAGAGTGAAATGAGGATAAAAAGAGATAGAGTTAATAAATAAATACACCCATAGGCCCATACAGATATTCATGTTAGTATAGTGTGCTACTCAGTCGACCCATTTTGCGTCGATCTAATTAGTTTTTCTTTAAAAAATACTTTACCGACGCTCTACGTCAGGTATCCACTGATAGCCGCGGTTCGTTAGAGTAATTTTCTTCCAAGTCAAAAAAAAGGTATTGACCATGATTAGTCGACCGTCTAACGGTCGGGAAAAAATGAAAAACAGACGGTAATTTCCGTCCATACGAATTAACTACGTGTCGGTAAATTTATTCAAAAACGGTCAGGTAATTGCAGTCCTATAAAAATCAGGGTCTGCAGGTAATATGAAATTTTCAAAACAAAAACGACCGACCGTTTTACGTGACTGGCTTCGGTACATCAGTCGTTAAAAACCCGGATTTCTTGTTGTGCTATATAGTATTATCTTATACAACAAATGCATGTATTATTGTCAATACAAATCGATATTATTCGTATTAGATCTGTTTTTTAAAAATAGCACTAAAAATATGGAAATATCATAACAATGTATAGTCTATATATGTTTATTTTTGCTGAAGTATTTTAGTTTGCACCTCTTATTCATATTTTAGTTAAGGGTCTACCATAAATATATGTTAAGTCTTGTCAATTTAAATAAGCTCTTGTACAATGCAAATATAAGTCATTATGTCCTATTATATGTGAGTCTATGTCAATTTAGTCATATTAATGAAAACAGTAACCAAATCATGCAGTGAACTCTTAAACCCAATATATTTTAAATAATATAATTGATACTTACGTGTATTATCATATCTGAAAAGTTGATGATGGTTTACACTTAAATAACTTGTTAAAATTAGTACTCCGGATATATAGGTTACTATATCTAAATTGATCTGATCAATTATCGATGTGACATTGGTCCATTGCCTCAACTAGATCAATGCAAACTAAATAACAACGTATAACCTAGGAATCAGACTTATAGTTATAGGATAACTAATTAAATTAAAAAAAACAAATGTACTTAGAATCAATTATTAAAATATTCGTTCTTTGTATATTAACTAATATTTTCAAAACCTCTTAATCATATACCAGACAATACTCTTAAAACATATTACATGTGAATAATGTCATAATAGAAGAGTAGAGAAAAAAATAGTACCTCGATACTAGACGTCTAGAAATGGCAAAATTTTAGTTTAAAATTAAGATCATCTCAGTTTAAACCGACAAACAGATTTGAGTTTCTCATAATTTCAATTCCAGTCGTAAAAGTTATATAGTTTTACAGCGATTAATTACGGTTGCAATTCACTTTAAATCAATTTATAATTTTTTCCAGCTATTTTCAATTCAGTTTTTACAGGTTCAGTTTGGATTTTTACTTAAGATTCAGCTTCACTTCAGTTTAGTTTTTCATTTCCAGTTTCAATTCAGCTGTTAGTTACATTGCAGTTTCGTACACACTACTAGAATTCGCCTAAAGCAAGGCACGAATCGACGATTACGACCGCCAAATAAATTAGGATCAGTAATACCGACGAACATCAGTCTGATGTTACTTACCATCGAATATAAACGGTCGCGTAACGTTCATTGATTTTTCGCCCATTACGTTATTTCCTCCTATTAAAGAATACAAACCACTCAATCGACCGATTCTCAAAATCGGTTGGGTACAGTACATAATTATTTTTTTAAAAAAATCGTCACCCTCTCCACCAGTCTCCCTCCTTTGTTATATTTATCCGCAGGTGTGCCCCACCCCCCCCCCCACTACCCTTTATTTTCTGCTTATGACTCATTTCATGTCTCCTCTCTCAATTCCCTTATACCTTATCTCAATCTCACTCTCTCCTCTCCTCTCACCCTCCCTCAATTCATTGACCCTTTCCCTTCCTCCTTGCTCATTCTCTCTAAACTCTCTCTCTTCTAGTCTCCTCACTCACATCACGGCCTCCCTCCTCGCCGCTGCTGCTGCCACATCCACACCTCTGCCTCACCCCACACCTTTGTTTTTGAGGTTTGTTCTTTGATTTTTTTTTAAGTACTTTGGTTTTGTTTTCATTTTGATTGTTTAACTTTGTTTTTTTTGGTTTTTAAAATTTGTATTTATGATTTCTTATTTATAAGAGAAAATGTTCGTTCAATTTGACTTGTACGGTATTAACTTTGTTTAGTTGATTTGAAATTCAGATCTAGGTTTATATATTCTTTTTTCCTTTTTGATTTTCATGTTAGATCTCAGGTTTTTCCTTTCTTTTTCCCCCAAACTTTTCCTTGCTTCTCTTTCAAAAAATTCTTCAATTTTTTCGTTTTTAGCCCATTTTATCTTTAATTTCCTATTCTTTCGTTTTTTTCATAAATTTTCATTATAATTTTCTTCAACTTTTCGTTTTTGAACTTTTTTTTAGTTTTCACTTACTGTTTTTAGGTTAGACTCTAGGTCTGGTTAGTGTTACTTTTCACTTCAATTGCGATCTTTGGAAGTTCTAGGGTTCAGAATTTTGCACTCGAATTTGCGGTTTAGGGCATTCGTTGGCTCTGCTGGGTTTAATTTTGGGTCGATCTTTGGGAGTGTTCAGGAGTTGTATTCAACCTCTTGAGGTACTACTTTGAATTCTCCTCTTTTAAATTTAGTTCAATTTTTCAGTTTTATTCATTGAGTTAATTTATAATATTGAGCCTAATTCGTTTTTTTTCTTTTGAATTTTCGTTTATTTGGATTTTTAAGATCTGATTCTTGTGGCTTATTCTTGTGGAAATTTTGTTTTGGAAATTGGTGACCGTTATTTCTTGTTGGTTGAGTCATGCATGGTTGACAGCGGTGGCGTTGTTTGTGGTTTCACGTTGGTCGTTGTTTGGTTCAAGAGTGATACTGGGTCGTCGGCCGTGGTGGTTGGGTTGCAGTATTTCATTGTAGAGTTGAAATAATACCTTGGATTAATATTAATTAGTATTCTCTTGAAATGTCTCTGAAATATACAGTTATTGATTTATATTTTTGTGTGACTTTTTTTGGTATTATTTTGGTTCTGATTAAGGTATAAGTATGTGCAAGTCATGGTATTGAGTATACATGAAGATTGATTTTGTCTGGATTATAATTTGATTTGAGTTTAAGTACACATAATGTATTATATAAATTCACGGCCACTTGAATAAGAATTTGGTTGACAGGTTACAAGTATACACAGACTTATGTATAATGCTCTATATCAGGTTTGCACATCATCAATTTGGGTATTGGTGGCCCACTCTCCAGTGATTGAGCATGCCGCTCTTACTCTTTAACACTTATCTTGTCCTTCTATAGTTTTGTGTTAGTGCCTTTGCATATAATAGATCTTAATTATAAATTTACCCATATTATCACGAACATAGCTTAATAGAAGGAAATGATTTTGTGAGAGCACCCATGTTTGTAATTCCTGTAACGTGTGCTGGAGGATAGTCTTAAATTATTAATTTGTCTCAAACGCAACTGCAGGAGGCGTTGTGGTACGTCAGGATGCGTCTTCCCTAAAAGAGCCAATGAAATTGTGAAGCTCTGCTGTAGGTGGTGATCAAACTGCTGTTTACTGGTTTGTTACTTTTCTTTCTGCCTCAGATTGCTATTGTTAAGTCCTATATCTGTGTCAGATTTGATCCAGACCTTTAATAATTGGTGCATGCTATATATGAGCTGTTGTGGGTTTATACATGTGTTGCTCAAGCATCAGTTTTTAAGTACTGCCTTAAGACCACTAATGTTGGGAATGTATTGTGATAAATTATTGGCTGCATTTTTCTTTTTCCTTCCTGAATTTGGTGCGATCCGTATCTACAGCAAGCTAAGCAGTGAGCATGCGCTGCATTCAAAATAGAATGGAGCTTCTATCTCGAGAGTACATGACACAAATCCAAGGCATATTGAATTTCAAGGTCATCTAATAATTTGATGTGTGTTCTTTTTTACATATGATTTCTGACTCGACCACTTATTTACAAACACCGTACTGGTTCCGTTCTATGTACGCACCTGTACCCCCTCTGCTCTGGATTCTTTTCTTTTTGAATATTAGACCATTGCATGTATGACGCAGGGAGTCGGGAAAATTTCATATCGTTACTATCCCCTTTTTAATATTGTGCTTTGGGGGTGTGAAAGTTACGAGGCATGCTTGTTGTAGCGGCTTCGCCGCCTTAGGGGGGTTGGGCGTGACTAGCTTCAGATGTCATTGGAATATGAGCCATGGACATCCGCATGTGAATGCTGCTTGGGTGTCTGTGTCGCTCGAATTAGAGGGGGATCGCACCGTGCCTATATAGGATTTAGATTCACGCACGGCTCCCGACATTGTGCCCAGACTAGTTGGCCCCACAATAGGTCCATAACCAAACTGTGGGTTCGACGGGAAAATGGCTACAACTGAACCACATCAAGTACCCCAAATCCGCCCGCTCATGTAGCGGCCTCTAACTCTCGGGTCTCATATGTAGTTCCATGAGTCATAAAACACACTTGTCAAGTCAAGAAAAATTTATCGACTTTGACTTTGACAGCGCACTAATTTTATCTAGGTGAGGTTGCTGATTATGTTACAAACCAGACTTCTACACATGGACAAGGCGATCATCTTGGATTGTTAGTCAATATTAGAATATAGTGCCTAGACAAAACCGGTCGATCCGATGAATTATCTGCACTTAAGTGGACAAGCAAATTGATTCCGGTTCTTGTTTAAGCATATAATACAAGTGTTGACAAAAAAACAGTACAACGAGACATGAAATACAAGGTTAGTTAAGCATAAATATACAATGTATATCCCGCTTCTCACTTGTCTCTGGACGAATATGCAATTGTTAAAGTAAACTCAAGGTCCTTTGCTTGAGATTGCTAATCAAGACAAATAAACACGTTAGTATTGCTTTTATAACAATTATGCATAATAATGAATTGTGACAAGATGATGATAATAATAATACGTGTTAATGGAAAACGAATTTTTTGAAACGTGAGTGACAACCCCATACAGCTATCTTTCATGGAATCAATTAAAAGCGTGGGTTTCTACATTGATGTTAATTGATTAAAACTCAAATATGTGTTAATCAAAATTAAGTTATGAGCAAAAGGGAATAAAAAGAGTTTGAAAATCATGTTTTTTGGTGCAGTACATCTCAGGATATTATCTCCATTGATTCCGTCGATTCGTTTCGAATCGATTCGAAAGAAGGCGCTCTGAGACTCGTAATTTTACATCAGTATGTGTATGGGACCAGAGACTATTGATAAGGCTCGTGTTTGCTCGTAGTACTAAGCCGATGGGGTCGTGAAACAGTTGAAGTCGTCGAAGTCCCCTAAAACTCGAGAGGCAAGCCGCATTATTTATAGGCGTATGCGAGAGCAAGGGCACAAATACTAAATTTGAGGCGTTTTTTATATACGGGGTGGGGGGGGGGGGGGGCCTAATTAGGAGCGTATATACGCTCATGGATGAGCGCTATTATACGCTCTGCGGGAGCGTATATACGGCTTCATGGGGAGCGTATATACGCTCATTGGTGACGTATATACGCTCCTCTTTAGTAATATCGTTCGCAGTATTTTTGCCCTTAATTTCGGAAGATTGTTTTTTATGTTGTGCAAGGATCCCACGGATGCATTCTAGATAATCCCCTCCTCCAAGAAATGCGTAGTCTAGGGAAAGTTCTAGGGGAATCATGGGAACGTTCCGTGTATTTTTTGGCGTATTTTCATCATTTTCTGCGTATCTTCCTACCTCATTGATCATTGTAAACATATTGCAAAAAATTCATAGGAAATTGTTTTAGAAAATCAGAAAATAATCTAAAACAAAATACCTGGCGACACTCAGAAAAATGCTGAGGAATGTGATGAAAAACAGAAAAAAACATGAGAATCACCAGTCGTAAATTATTTTTACAACAATCTCTCCGTTTAGTAGAAAATTCCGAAATAGAAAATGTTAGGAAATTCTTTATGACCTCTTGTTTGAACTATTGCTCATGACTTCATTCGACTGCTGTGACTCACATAATTTTGAATTATTTACTGAGTTCACTTCGCCTTTTCGGAAGCTCGAAATCGGTATCAGCGAACGTCTGTATGATTTCAATCATTCGATTAATCATATTGGGGAAGACAAACATTTGCAGGTGATCTAACAGAAGCCCCCACTTTGGTGAATTCTGAGAAGAGACGTAACAGTCTCGTAAAGACGAAAGTCAACAATATCGATTCCTTGGACGGGAGCAACTCAAAGACGTTTCTAGCAGGAACACTGAGTTAACCCCTTATTCGCCCTAAACTGGTACTCGCAAACAAAGGTTACGTTTACCTGTCAGCCGTTGTCCCGTGCAGCTTCTGAAAAAGGTCCTCGAGCGATCATTCTTCGTTCGGTTCTGTACTGGGGGAGAAATGCCAGATCGCACCCAAGCTCTTCGAAAAAAATGAGCATTGACCTTTGAAAAATGACTAGCCCTAATTCAGGATTAGACTACCTTTAGGTGCACGATCAGTAGATTGTTTTTCATGTTAATGAGAAATTTGCAATGCAAATGTTAGACCCGTAACTCGTGACCTTGATATTGAGACGAGAGGCAAAGAGTCATTGAATTAGAATTGAAGGGCAGTCTCTTGAATTCTGAAAAGGGCCTGTCTAGGTCTAGAGAGTTGAGACATTAATTTGAGAAAGCTTTAAATTTTGAAAGGGTCCTTGTCTAGTGTCTGAGTTCTAGACAGATTGAGAGAGCCTATTGAATTCGTCCTAGGTCTGGTTCAGACGGATTTGAGAGCAGTCTTTGCAAGTCCTCTGTCTCAGGTCTGGTTCTCAGACATGATTGGAGAGAGTCTTTGAAAGGGCCTTGTCTAGCTCTTGGTTCAAGACACTGATTACTGAGCCTTGAATTGAAAGGGTCGTTATCTAGTCTGGGTTCTAGACGATGGTATCTGAGAAGGAGAGGTTCACATTGAATTTCTGAAGGGTCTTGTCTTATGTCTGGTTTATAGACTGATTTGAGAAGAGTCTTTGATGTTTGAATGGGTCTTTGTCGTAGGTTCTGGGTCAGAGACATGAATTTTGGAGAGAGTCAATTGAATTTGAAAGGTCTAATTAGAAAAGTGCTGCTTGAAAAGTGAACTTAGAGAAAGGTGACAGAATTTGGAACGAGACGTATGCGCTTGACTCGGACGTGAACTTGTGCTAGAGCTTGAATTTGAACTTGGAACTTGACATCGACTTGACTTAAACATCAGCGCATGAGCAGATGACTTGCATTGAAAGTGGACAGGGATCCATAAGCGAACATTTTATCATTGATTTTCACCTTTAGAATAGCTCAATAGACATGTACACACGTAATAGGGCCTTAGGGACAAGAAGGCCCCCAACTGGAAAATTAAGTGCCATCGATCAGGCGACGACGCCCCAGCGAGAACTTGGGACATGTAGTTTATGGCCTCATTTTAGACTAGTCAACGACATAGGGACAGTGTGGATAGATTAATATGGCATGCATTTCCCCAACAAGAATGTACATAACCCAAAGGCTCAGGTGAGCTTACCTTCATTGGGCGATTGAGTTAATGAGTCCTTGATGGTGACCAAAGAATGAGCTATGGTTCGAGGAATAAAATAGGTGTCAATTTGTGGCTAAGAGGTCCAAAAGATGCTGGCTGAATGCGAGGTTGGCTAATTCATGTAGGTTCAGTTGAGTCTCTATTGTCAGGTTCAGTAGACTTGGCAAGAACATTATTCAAAATTCTTAGCCAAGTTAGAGACTCAAAGCGCCCATCGAAACTTATATTTAACTGTGTAATGCCTGTCGAAACCTTCGAGAAGAGGCTTCCTAACGTCATCCTTACGAATCAGACACACGTTAGTTAGTACTGTATGATTGATTTGGGACAATGCCTCAGTGTGAGAGGGCTTTTTTTGTGTTGTAATGTGAGGCTGTGTTTGAAGGTTAGAAAATCGCTTTGAGATCATGAAGGTGAACCTCACAGGCGCAGTGTGCTTTTCTTAGCTCTTGCTTTTTATTTCGATCTGGGCTTTTGACCTTTGGATTGCAACTTTTTTGATGGACTTTTGTGATAAATTAAGCACTTGAACTTTTGATTTTTTGTTTTTTCTTTTTGCCAATTTTATCTTCCTTTTTTCTTTCTTTGCACCTGTCTTATTCCTACGCACCATTTGGTCAAGAGGATTAGGTCAAATGATTCAGTGTTTGTGGCCTCAAAAGGGTTTGCAAGGAGACTTTTTGATTTGCATGTGGACAAAGGGAATGGAAGGGAGGCGCTTGCATTGTATTGTAGAGGCTGTTGAACAGACAGGTACCTCTTCTCTAGCGCAGCAGTTATTCATTTCAATCCAATATAAACTAGTTATTTAGATTAAAACCACTGTGGTGGCAATGAGTGTTGAGGACTTGCATAGAATTAGGAAATTAATATAGCCAAAAACAAAATGCAATCACTTTATTGTTGAATGGATATGAAACTGAAAAAACAGGCTTATTGTAATCAGCAACGGGACTACAGTAGACTCAAAGGACAATTATTGAAATGAACATATAGCTAGGACTGGGAATCTTATGACTAAATCTAGAAGAGGCCGCACTGATCATTGACCCACGCCTTGGGGTGACTCCATGGGGCTTATGAATGGTAAGTGGATGTTTGTGTTTTTCCAGTGGGCCAAGCGAGTATAGGATTAGCTTTTTTTGTGGAATGATGGAGGCGTCAGAGGAACTGGGCCTTTTGTGAGAGTAGCAATTTGTTTGACTTCTTGCCTTCTTTGGGCCTAATCCACGGGTGATCGTCGATGAAAACTCCGACTTAGTGGACCCGACACTGTTTTGAAATTGGGATAAAGTTTGAGTGTTTAGATTTTGAACAACTGGACTTGAGGACCTTGAACTGGCGCTTTGAACCTTAACTTGATTTAAGGTGCTAGACTCAGAGAAAGATTCAACCTAAGATGGGCCCTAATTTCGAATTAAGGACCTCTTCAGACCTACGAGCCACTGAAATTGAATGGGCCTAGCTTGAATCAAAGTTTCCTAGGGTTGAGTCTAAAGACTCGGACCTAGTTTAGTTTTTAAGGTTTCTTTCTAGATTTGAAAGTTGAGGCGAACTAATTCAGATTTAAGGCTACTTGGGGTTGGAATATTGAATTGAAACCTAATTCAGATTGTAAGGTTCTTGAATTGGAATGAATGAACCTAATTCAGATCTTCAGTTCTTGAATTAAGACTTGAATTGAAACAAAATTTCGTTTTAAGGTTCAAACAAAAAAGGTCGAATCGTCAAGTCAAGAATTTAAGATTCTATTGATTTGGAATCGAACCTAAGTCGCGAATTTCTAGTCGAATGGATTTTGAATTGATATTTGAATAGGGCCTAATGATCGTAGTCAAACTTTTTGCATGATCTTGAACCAATAGATTACAGGGACCTGCGGCTTCAGTTGGTGGTTAAGAAGAATTTGGACTGAATGAAGAGTACACAATGTTAACAAGTCACATCTGAGTTGAAACACAAATTCAGATTTTATCTCACTTAAGGTCAAATGACTTCTAAGTGACACTAATACGTCCGGCTTGGTCTAAGCTTCGATGTGTACCTATGCCTAAAAAGTTAGAGCTGGCGTTCCAAATTCACACCACAACATTGGTGATGTATGCAGAGATACCCCTTATATACACGACCATTCATAGTTAACACGGTGGCCATCCGCTGATGGCATGGCGGTGACTAAGGAGCTCTACCTTGAGCCATGGTGATCCATGACCACATGAACCCAAGGTAAAATCCCCCTCTTAAGGTTCGATCGTCGAAGCATTAAAACATGCCATATTTGGACAGGTGCCGTAGGGACATGGACCCTCATCTCGAATTCGGTCACCAAGCAAATTCAATTTGATTCTGAACTATGGAACTACGAGCTTTCAAGATCTGCTACTCACTCACAAATTGGGTGATTATCCCCAGTGAAGTCGCCAAAACTGTAGCGGCTTCGCCCCGCCTTAGGAGCAGGCGTCGACCTCTCAGCTTCAGTAGTCATAGGTGAATTTGAGCCATGGAATCCGCAATGTGAATGCAGTTCTGGGGCGCTGAATGTGTTCGTCGACACTGAGGCGCACTCTGGCCACCGTGACCTATATAGGTTATCCCGGCCACGCCCCGAAACATGGTGACCAAAATAGTGGCCCACAATAGGTTCAAGTAACCAAAGTGTGAGGTTCGTGGGGGAACATGCGTACGGATTATTGATCAGACCTCAAACCCAATCCGCCCGCATGTTTAGCAGGCCTCTACTCCAGGATCCATGTACGATTCCATGAGTCATAACCAAGTTGCAATTCAAGGAAACTTTATCAGACTTTGACTTGAAAGCGCACTAATTTTAGGGGTGGGCTTGCTATCATGTAGCAAACCAAGAACTTCCTACAATGGACCAAGTGCCGATTCATTTGATATGTTAGTCCATAATTATAAGAGTGCCCTAGAAAAACAGGTCGTCCATTGAGTATCACTGACCAATTAGATGTGACAAGCACTTGAAATTCCGGTCCTTGTTTAAAGCCATTATAGTACAAGTGTGACAAAAAAAAAGTACAAACGAGACAATGAAAACAAAAGTTAGATAAAGCATAAATATACTCTGTCATGATCCTTTCACCTTGTCTCTTGCGAATAAGCAATTGAATATAAAAGTAAAAACTAAAATGTGTCCTTTGCTTGAATTGCTAATCAAAGACAACATAAAAACACGTTAGTAATATGACAATAACAATATGGCTATTAATGAACTTGTGTGACAAGATGATGATAAATAATAATACGTGGTTAATGAAAGACGAATTTTGAAACGTTCGATGCAACCACTACATTATATCTCTCTCTCC